>CAIGRB010039246.1:32596-60708 GCA_903798255.1 Fraxinus quadrangulata
GGGGGGGGGGGGGGGGGGGGGGGGGGGGGGGGGGCCTTAATTTATGAGTGATATAAGTTTGCACTAGTAGTTTGGAGACAGCGTTTTAGGTTGAGTAGAATCAAGATGGAGTTCATGCAAAATATAAAATTTGAAGAAACTTTTTACTAGCATCTAATTTTTCTTGCTGGAATTTGATAGGACCGACTATGAAATGTTATTGGCTCTTGATGATAACAATGATCAACATGGCGGTGCATCTACACACCTGATTAATGGCCTCCCACAATCAACAGTTCAGGTAATTTTCATGATTTCATCTGTTAAGAAATGAAACTATCTGCAGATAATTGTTCATTACCTGCGTTTTTTTATTTGTGCAGAATGCTAACTTTGAAGAAGCTTGTGCAATTTGTCTTGAAACTCCAACCATAGGAGATACTATTCGCCACCTCCCCTGTTTACACAAATTTCACAAAGATGTACGAAATTCTAAGATACGTTTTTGTTATTAATCTACCTTGAAAACTGCTACTTGTCTTATATTTTTCTAAACATAACAGTGTATTGATCCATGGTTGAGGAGAAGAACATCTTGCCCAGTTTGCAAGTCGTCTATTACCTGATAGGTGCCGAGTCTGTGGTGAATTCGATGCCACACTGCAAGCAGAATGAGGTTCAACGACTTTGTTTTAAGGTGTATTCTGGAATTACATTATACTGCTCTATACTCAAAAGAAGCATGCTTATGTTTTTTGAATACTTAATGGTTATACTTACAACTGCTTGGATATGGATGAGATATAAATTGTGTAGGGGTGTAAAATGGGTTGGGTGGCCTAGCTCGGACCGCTAAATCCCGCCCCTCTGGCGCATATTGGGATGTCGGCTCCAGCCACAGGCGTGCTTATTAGCATTGCTAGTACCAATATAGTAGAGATTTGAGACTTGCTGGGTTTGAAATTGCTTCTTTTTTTGGGGGGGAATTGTTATTGCTCATTCTTTTGAGTTTGGAAATATTGAAATGTAGACTTCAATGGATAGAAGTACTTGAATTTTGTCTACCAAAATTTGACAATTAAATGATGACAAAAACTATTAAAATATATCCGCAAGCAAAGGGAAAAGAAAGAAAGAAAGTCGACACAAAATTATAGGAATAATTTCTTTACTGGTTTGGTGCCTTGGATGGTTGTATGTTTTATTATGCCCTTGATTGATTCTCATTCTTTTCAAACTCTTTTTTCTACGTGATCATTTTCAACGACATTCATACAATAAAATATTCTACACGTAAAACTTTTTTTTTTTCCCCTACTTTATAACTGCACATTCTCCTAAAAAAACTATTCAACCAAATGAATTATGTTGCTACTACGAGGAAGAGTACGCGTCTGATACTAATTTAGAAATCAAATCCCGTTTTCTGCTGTGCAAGCTTCAATCTTCTTCTTAAAACAAGAATCTATACACCCTTTGAAATCTAAAAAGCTAAGCTTTGCTTTTAAAAGACAGCTAAATATTTCGAAGGAAATAGCAAGAAATGGAAATATATGATCCCTTTTATGTAAAGTGATCCCTTTTAAGAACGAGAACCTCAATATATGATCAACAGTATTTGCACATTTCGAAGTCAATAAAAACTTATTTCTTATTTTCAATATTTGTAATAAAAACATTAAAATAACAATTTGGTTATTTTTGAAATATGTAGATGAACCAGAAATTGTATAATTCTTATTTCATTTTATTTTTTTAATTCTTTTTACTGAAATTTTCATTTTCTTAATATTTTTAATTAAAATTATTAGAGGGACAATTTTGTTCTTTTCAATTTTTGAATGGGTAGACTAAAGGAAAACGCCTAGAATTCCTCAAAAGATGAATGGCCCTAATTTCTAAAGATTAGAGTCAGTTGTCCGAAGACATGTTATGAATGAATTAACAAATGAAACGAAAAATTGAGAACATGTTTTGCCACTTTCTTGCCGTTTGATTTTGTTTTTAAAAAATCAGATTATTAGTAAATTTTGATAAAATTTGATAAAATCTGTGATTGAAAAATTGATAAAAATTGTGTATCTCATAAAATTTGCAGTTAAAAATAAATGTGGTGAGTCCATACGCATTCACTCTCGCTTTTATGTGGCTATTCGAAACTTCCTCCTCTCATTTTGACAAGAGAACATAATCTGTTAATTTCTCAAGGGTCGAGCGCTCCTACCCCTTCCTCTCTAAGGCTCCGACTATTACCTGGTTCTTTTGTAATTTTGAACCGGAACAGGTACAATTGGAGGAACCAAAAGGTCAGGTATACTGTCAAATTAACTTAAAATGCCATAATAACCTCCTACAGAGATCCAGTCACCATTAAAAATGTAAATGAAAGGCCAAAATACGGATTCAGAAAACACAATCTAAGTTTTTAACAGTAGTGCATGTGTTCGATAACAACCAAAGCACGGCGAATCTTTTGCACACAATGGAAAACAATAATTGGCAGAGTGCGACGCCTATGGATTGGTTCCATATTATCTCTACCTATATGAATCTGGACGCTTGGGTTTGCTCTGAACAACAGCCTCGATCTTCTCCAGCACCGCAGGGGTAAGCAGCGGAATGACATTAACAGCCTTCATATTTTCTTGAATCTGTATTAGTTTGACATAAATAGAGGTTATATAGGACTAAAACCTTTACTAAACTATTGAGTTTTATCTCATAGAAAATAATTTTTCCTTTTGAGAAAATGGAAGTCTCTTTCAGGTAGATTGATGAAACATATAAACGGATGATTAAGCTGACCTGAGACTCTTTGGTGGCACCAGTGATAACAGAGGAGACATTGGGATTTGAAGCACACCATGCGATAGCAAGTTGGGATAAAGGCACGCCCAGTTCCTCTGCAATTGGTTTCAACCCATTCACTTTCTTTAGCACGTCATCCACCAATGATCGGCTAGCTAGATTCTGCATAGAATGAAATATCAATTTAGTTTGCACCAAAAAGATCCCGGCAAGATGGGGTTGGAGCCACACCAAAGATTAATACACAAAAAGGTATGTCTTTGGACAGCCTGTAAAACTGACACGCCTTCAAAGAATCTATGATCCTTCATTTATAGAACTCCAGCAAGAAGTTAAACCTCCGCTTTGGAAAGGAAATTATAAATGGTTTCAACCACACGTTCATAACTACAACTCATTATTATCCACGCATTTCGTGGGACCCACTACTATTCTTCCTTATAAAGTATAAACTATTTATAAATTTGCCAAGCGGAAGCTAATCTAAAACATATACAGATTCCACCATTCATGAACTAGACATTTAAACACTGCATAGGAAGAACAATGAACAATTTCTCAAGGAAATTTTGATAAAAGTTGATGAAATGTGCGATCGAAAAGTTGATCAAAGTTGTGGCTAAAGAACAAGTATCCATTTAAGTGCATCTTACAAGTCTCTAAGGCAGTTTAGAAACATGCTACTTGAACTAGTTTTGACTCCCTACATGTGGTTCATTAGATGTAATCAAGTTCAATAGACCAATACAAGCAAATTAACATGATATCAACAGAATCCGAAATTTTGAACTTTTACACAAATATTGTGAAAATTAACTTCAAGATTCTAGGACAAACAAAATGTTAATTCAATTATAAACCTAGAAATGCAAACTTTCATTCAAGTTTTACCTTATAGTTTTCCAAGGCAAACCTACTATCAGGTGGAATATTTCCTGAGTTATACTTTCCGGTCAGAACGCCAGATGCAAGTGGGCTCCATGTTGTAAGGCCAATACCATAGTTATTGTACAAAGGGAGATACTCCAACTCAACCTGCAGAGTTCAATTCAATCCAGAATTATATTTGACCAGATACTTAACAGCTAGCAGAAGCCATAAAAGAGTGAACTTTGATTCTAATTTCACAAGCTATTAGTATTTACACAAATAGAAAACTAGGTTCCAATAAAATTCACACTAAAACACTAGTTCAAAAATTTTCCCTGCAAAATTTTGATATTAAACTCCTTATCACTTGGTAATTCAGCTTGCTCCCAAACATTTTTCAGAAACAAGGGTCCCCTTAAAATGAGATTCACTATTTATGGTTGGAAGGTTTAATTTTGCATGACTGATAATATACGAGGGAGGGAGGGAGAGAGAGAGAGAGAATCTTGTTTTGTTCTTTATGTTTGAAATTCCAAATGCTAGAGCTTGTACATACATGCAGCCCAGATCTCTAAAAATCTAGAAAGCTAAGGTAAAAAATAGACAAGATAACATTAGAAGAAAATGCCGCACACTACGTAAGGTTCAAGGAATGTGAAGATGTAATATTGGTCTACATTTCACCAAGCTCAGATCTTGCTTTTCCTTCTTACTGACACCAGAGCACACAAGGAGGGATCAAAAATACAGCGAGCAGAAGTACACGGATTGGGGAAGAGAACATGAAAATAATTCTTTCCATAAAAACTGTAATCTCCACCCCCTCCTCTCCCCAATCTTTCTTATATCTCAGCTTTGAATTAAATGACATAGTATACTCTAATATAAGATCATTATATCACATCAATGAAAATGATCCACATTAGAGAAAAAAAAATATTGCAAAATGCAAGATCTCCACAAAAGTAATAAAAATGCAGAAGGATAAGTAGCTTAAAATTTTCAAAGAGTATTAGTATCATTTATCAACAATCTGCATCCTCCAATAACCCCCTCAAAAGGATACTTTAATGAATAACTGCAGAATATCATCCACGCCCAAAACATCTTCAAAAAGTTCGAGAAAAAGAACTTGTCAAGAATGCATCACAATTCACACACAGTAAGGCTTTACTTTAGAACATCTTCGTCCCCGAAAATAACCCTCAAAAATGATAGCATAAACTCATAACAAATCTGCATAAACTTTTATAAACATTCAAGAATTGCTTTAAATGAACAAATAAACTGCATCTAAATCCATGATTCTCAAAAAATATATCCACAATAAACAATTTTACCTTGTGCCTGGATAAGAGATTATACTCAGGCTGCTCAACAATAGGACCCAAAAGATCCAGCCTATCTGCCACCGCCCAAGCCTCCGTGATCTGCTGAGCCGACCACTCGCTAGTTCCCCAATAGAAAGCCCAGCCATTATCAATCACATAATTCATAGCCCTCACAGTCTCCTCAATGGGCGTCATTATATCGGGCCTGTGACAATACAGCACATCAACATACTCCATATCAAGCCTCTTCAACGAATTCTTCGTCCCCTCTATGATATGTTTCCTCGATAGGCCCTTGTCATTCGGGCCCTGTCCACCCCAGAAAATCTTGGTGGAGATCACAAGGTCCGATCGCTTCCATCCCAGTTCCTTGATAGCCTGACCCATGATCTCCTCTGCCCGGCCATTAGCATAAACCTCAGCGTTGTCAAAGAAGTTAACACCGTTATCCCTGCAACACTGGAGGATAGATTTAGCCTCCTTGACATCAAGCTGATTGCCGAAAGTCACCCAGGCGCCAAAGGAGAGTTGTGATACCTTCAGGCCCGATTTACCGAGATTCTTGTACTGCATTTTTTGATCTGGGATTTCGATAAACAAGATTGGAAGAATGTAGAAGCAGAATGAATGTACGATGAACAGAGAACAAAAGTAGAGTGAAAGTGACCAGAAAGTGAAGAATCGGTTCTGATTTTGTGGTATTTCAGAGGATACTTTTTTTTTTTTTTAAATTCAAGATTGTGACGAATAATTTATCTCTTTTTTCATTTTCTTAATTTTTGCTCAAGAATATTTGATGAATAATAATTGGTATATCGTGTGGAGTCCCTACTGGGTAAGAGTTGATACGAAATTAATTATTCATCGTTCTTTAATTATATTGTTATTTTCCATCTTATTCTTAACAATTTTGATGCTTTCCTTTGTTCATTTCACGAAAATTATTATAGATGTAAAAACGCGAACAAGAAAAATATTTACATTAACAGATTTTGCAAATCTTAATCTAAGTCATTGAGACGAGTGTTCTCACGTGCATGAAGAACAATGAAAAAGTTAGAAGTTAAAAAGAAAAATGTGTGCATGCACAAACGTTATATCGGCGAATCTAAAGCTATTCGGTAGAGTTAATAATAACAGACGATAAAATTAAAGTCTTGTGTTGGACACTTGCTAAATTTGAAAATAGGAGAATTATTTATTACAATTTTGCTGTGTGTACAGAATATTGTGCAAACGAAAGCCGGCCAAAACACTCACAAGTAAGTGGGGCTCGACAATTTTTTGTAATAATTTATTTACAATGGGACCCAACTCCATGTGATTCTTGTGGTGAAATGGAATTATTGCACTTATTAATTTATAAATATTACCCTCACAGTTATGATTACGAGGGAATATTTCAGGGTATATTCATTTTCTTTAGTTTGTATCCTTGGAAACGACACACATGACACGTGTCTATAGCTTACATTTGCCATGTAGTATGAAAAAAACAGTAGCACTTTTAAAAATATTCCAATAATACAAACTCCAGACCATATACATGTACAGTAAAATATATAACAAGTCACTACAAGTCAACTATTTTCTTCACACCCTCTTGCAAGTGCAACTGAGGGGGATTAACGCTATGCTTTTTTCACGAATAAGCAAATATGGTGCTTATCAAAGGCTTCATCAAAATATTCGCAACTTGATCTTCAAATGTTGCGTACCAAACGTCGAACTCTTAAATAAATCATTTTTCACATATAAACTGAATATCAAATTATGAGTGTTTGGTTCTATAGACACTATAATGTGATGTGTTGAATTCCAATGGATGGAAGTTTTTATTGTGTGAGTCTGCTTAACTCAGAGCTTAGAGTATTGCATTATGCCCTCAGGCCCGACTACAAGAACCTAGGTCAGATCTTCGAGTCCCAAAGGTAAACATTTTGATCCTTCCATTTGTTAAAGAAATGTCTTGTTTTGGAAGGCTAGAAAAGCTTTGAAGTCCTTCCTGAAGTTGGTGCGCAAGAGCATCCTTACTGTACAAGGACTCTTGTACTGGTGATAGACCATACTCGCCACAAGTAGTAAATGTTAGAGGCAATTTTTTAATTTGATGAATAGTGAATTACAAAGTGGTATTTACATTTACATAAACTCGGTAGTACTTCCGAACATAAGTTCAAATATTCCGACAATACAAACTCTAGACCATGTATAATAAATAATAAATTAAGTTGCTACAAGTTAACTATTTTCTTCAACACCCTCTCGATGATGGAAGTCTAGATCTGGTGATTGAAGGTGGTTGTGCTTTTGGTAATGAAAATGGTGATGGTGAATAAAGAATACGATTGGACATTGCTTGCATGGTGGAGTTTGATTAGAGATTGGCTTTCTTAATGGTGTTACAATGAAGATCTGGACAATGTAATGGCGATAGAGATGGTGGGAGATTGGCTAAATGTTAAAAGTAATGGTGTCGATTGTCGCGATGACAGTGACAGTGAAAAAAAAATGCTGTGTTATAAATGATGATAGCTAAAACAGTGGTGGTGAAAGAAAAATGACAAAATATGTAACATAGTGTTATGAATTATGGCAGTGGTGGGCAATGGTGATGAATGTGTGCAACATAATTTTATAAAATATTATACTGAATTACAAATTTATTGTGAAAAAGTAAAGAATAAAAAATGTCAAAAAATAAATATGGAATTGGTAAACTTTATGTGGAAATTACACCAAACCAGGTCTTAAGTTTGACCTTTTTAAAAATCAGGTTTTCACATTTTTTTTCATTTATCAGGTATTTTATCATTTTAATTAAATAATTAATCTTTTAACCTAATTCATCAATTCCTCACACACACCCCACCTCCCGTCTTTCTCTTCATTCTCTCTCTCTCTCTCTCTCCTTACACTCCCCTTCTCCCTCCGCCGCCTCCTCCCTTTCTCCCTCTCCCTCCCACCTTCCCTCCCTTCTCCTCCTCCATTCTTACCCCTTCTCCCTCCCCCTCACTCCCTCTGTTCACAGCAACGTCGCGCTGCCGTTCACAGCATCTCGACTCTGCTGTTGTGGGTGTGCCGGTGTGCGGTGGGTGTGAGTTGCGGTGTTGTGTGTGTGCGGTGGTCTTAGATGCGATGGATGTCTTCGATGCGGTGTGGGTGTGGCTGAGGTTTCCAACTTGGTGCGAACGGGACGTCAGTGGATCTACTGCGAACGGGACGTCGGTGGATCTGCTGTGTGTGGGGATGTGGGAATCCGTGTGGTGGAACTATGGTGGCAGTCTCTTTTGTTATTATTGTGGTGGTGTTGTGGCGGGATGACGATGATGGTGATTGTGGCAATGGAGAGGACGGCGGTGGGGATGAATGGGACGAAGAGTGTCTATGACCAACTATTTAGCCGATCTGTGACCAATTATGGGTTGTGTATTGGGATTGGGGGAACGGGTGTTAGGGTGTATGTGACCAACTATATCGATCTGTGACCAAGTATTGGTAGTGTACTGGGATTGAGGGACGGCTGTTTGGGTATATGTGACCAACCATATGGTAATTGTAACCTTAAAATTGGTAATCTGTGACGGAAAATATAACATGTAACCAACAAATTTGGAATAATTTTTTTTAACTTGTGACCAATTAAAAATTTGTGACCTATAATTTTTTTTTATCAGTGACCAATGAAATCAATTGTGATTTATAAATTTTTTGATCCGTGACCTCGAATTAATCTGTGACCAATTAATTTAATAAGTTGTGATTGAAAATTATATTTTTAACTACTTAATAAAATATCTGTGACCAAATTGCATATAACTGTGACCTTAACAATTGTCGAAATTGGAGCAGTCATCGATCGTCGGAATAGTCGTCGCAATAGTCATCGGATTAGAGTGACCACCGTAACCGTCGTCGGAGCAGTAGGGATGGTGAAAGTGGGGTGGATGTGGGTTAATTATATTATATTACAATTAAATATTTAATTAATTAATAAAAACTTGATTTTTGCAACTTTACAACTTAGTACTTGAGTTTTTATTTTGGTAAAGTTAATACTTGATCCATGAATTTTTTCCAAACTTTATTAATGTATTTGAAAATGGTCCCCTCGTTACATTGAGAAGTCAAGGCCCAATTGACTAGATGTTTGAATTTGAGCCCTCATAATGTAACCTAGTTACCCATTGGGTCACTCGCAAGAGTCCAGTATATCGTTAGCCTTTGTACAAACAATATGGGCTTCCCCTATCCATTTTAACTTGCTCATTTTCTGGGTCATTTTTTAAGTAGAGTACGATCATGTAGCTTTGACAACCATTAAAAAGAGTTTTTTGGGGAACATAATTTTTTCAGTAGTGATTTTTTTTAAAACGTGTAGTTAAAAAGTAAGAAAAAAAATTTGAATTGAAGTGCAAAATATTTCATTTAGAGAATGTGTAGTTAAAAATGAGTTTGGGAGGAAAAAAAAAGTGTTATAATAGTTTTCAAACATGGGCATAATAAGAAAATTGCCTCAAACCACGTTCGATTTCATTAATTATGTATTAATTTTTTTTAAAAAAAAATCAAATAGTTACACGAATGCAACTAGTAAGTTATATATAAATTAGGTCATAATCACACAATTTATAAGTCAAAATCATTTATCAAAATATGTCACGGTTGCATACCACAATCGTCACATGCACGTACCACCTGATTTTTAAAATTTTTTTTACAAAGTTTACTAATTTTTAAATTTTTTTCTTGGAATATTATAGTTATTAAATTTTCCCTTTTATATAATTATTCATATATTTGAGTACCTTGAGTTTTATTGTGAATCCAAACAGGAGAAAAGGTATTGCCCCCTTTATATTTGTTTTCTAATTGAAAATTAGTATCGAAACAATGTCTTAAATTTGACTTAGCTTCATTAGTTGAAATTCCTAGACAACAACAAAGAGGGCCTAGACTCGAGGGGAGGTTGACTCAACAACGAGTCGAACCACAAGGGTTAAGACTAGAGATATTCTTTACATCGAGAAAGAAACTCATTGATAAAGGATTTCACATTACTCTAATTAAGAAGCAAGGAAGTAAATCCTTAAAAGATGTGTAGAAGAGCAAAGCCTACTTCCCTTACTTAATAATTTATCAATATGAATCCCGATAGTGAATGTTGAGCGCTGCCTCATTGTCCTAGAGGCTCTCCGGTCGGGGAGGGGGCTTGCTATAGTAATGTAAAGTTGTACA
Organism: Fraxinus quadrangulata; assembly: GCA_903798255.1. Classification (NCBI taxonomy): domain Eukaryota; kingdom Viridiplantae; phylum Streptophyta; class Magnoliopsida; order Lamiales; family Oleaceae; genus Fraxinus; species Fraxinus quadrangulata. The sequence goes on from CAIGRB010039246.1 coordinate 42,823, forward strand.
CATCACTAATTGATTAGATCATATTGTGTCGATGTTCCATCGTAATGCTTTGTTCAAATTAAATAGTGTGATTCTTTTTAATAATATTAATTATGATCAGCGTTTGGAAATATTATTTTGACAAAATGGGTGTTTTGGCATTATTGTCAGCCATTAGGTGTGCCCTAAGTACATGGAAAATACGAAGTGATTTGTTAAACTAACATTGAAAAAGTCCAAGAAAGAAGTTTGATCATCGGAATTGTATGATATCTACAAATTAAAGGCTAAGGTTGTGTTTGTGTGGCCAACTTTCCATCTCTATGAGATTAAAAATCTATTTTTCCACATTGTTCTTGTCAATAAATAGAGAAACTATTATCTTTCTCGAAAAAACGATTTGTTTCTTTCATACTTTAGGCGTCTTTCTGCTTTATTTGCAAGATTCTACTATCGCGCAAGTTAAATCATTAGTCAAACAAATAATTTAGTTCGATTTTAACAAAATGTTGCATTTTATGCCATCCCATTAATATAAAGGTATAATCAAAAATTAAAATAGGGAAAATAGTTAATATTTGAGATTCATAGTTGGTGGGACATTTTGGCACATTAAATGTATTAATCAATCTATTATTCTCTGATTCCTACCTAACAGAAATATATACAAAAAGTAGGGACTCTCACATGCAAAATTTCTTATTAATTGATTCAATATTCATTTGGAACTGGATAAGAAAGGCTTTGTGGACCTTACATGGCCATACTTTCCACATGCCTATCAATTTACAAACTAATTTTAAAAGCAATCCCCTGATTGGTGAAGGAGATTGATTGGTTTTGGTCAATTTGAATTGAATCGTGCTACGTGTACATAAATATTCATACATTGATTTACAAACATGTGAGGTGATAAATTATGGTACATTGATCTTAATAATATATCTTTCAATTGACTGTCGAATTTTTAACACATAAAGAGATGTCAATCAAGGTATACACTTTGTGTGTACAAATAGTTTAATTCATTTGAATTTACATATTATTGAACCAATAAACAATATATAAATTTGTCAACTCTTCTTGACAATATTGATATTTTTAATATAGAATACAAAGTTTTGATATGATATCCAAGTTCATCAAACGTAAACAATTAATTCAATTCGTTTAAGTTCAAACGAGTATTCACATTTCAAAACTTCCCAAACGAATACCATAATGTGAGAGCATGTTATGAAAAAAATATCACATTGATTAAATAACGAAATGATAAACAATATAAGAATTTGGACTACCCTCCTTAACAGTGTTGGCTTTTTAACATAGAATATCAATTATTAACAAACCGTACACCAAAACCAAAGAACCTTAAAATTGATTTATATTTATTAAATTATTCATTTTTGTTTCATGCTTTTTATCAAGTTTTGAGATGGTCTTGAGCAGCTCCATTTCATTCAAAACCTAATTTCTTTTGTCATTTATCATCATGCATTAAAATGTATAAACGAAAACATTAAAATAAAATAAAATAAAATAGAAAATTTATAATATGTTTNAAAAAAAAAAAAACCCCTTAAAAGTGAAGTTAGCGTATGGAATAAATCACAAGCCATGTCTTGCTTTCATTTAAGTAAACTGTAAAAGTGTCAATTTGACATGACTTTTAAAAAGTTAAAATGATATTTTGAAATTCAAAAATTGCTTTTGAATTCGTTTGGCTAATTTTATAAAGTGTTTCTTTTAGTTTAAAGATTTTTAGAGGAAAGTGGTCCAATGTAACTTCTTTTAAAAGTACTTTCAGAATAAAAGGTTGTTTTAAAAATTAATTTTCAAACAAACTTTTAAATTACTTCCTCCAAAAGCTCTTTTATATGAAGTAAAAGCAAAAGTCATTATACATTGGCACTAATAAGTCAACTATCTAATTTTCTTTTTCACCTTCTACTTTCATTAAGCACTTGTACTGATTTTTTTTTTATTTATAAAAACATGACACGTGTAAAAACATGACACGTGTAAAATTTTCATAAATAGAAAATAAATAGATATAATCCTCGATCCACTCAGGTTAATGTTCGACCGTGAGACAAATCAATAATTGGTCAACAACTTCATTATAAGTCTTATTCATCAATCAATTGATTCGATATACTTAGTATAATATTTATGTATATATTATGAGAGACTCTTACCTAAGAAGAGCTTAGACTGCAACCTATGCCATCATAGTCAAGACCAATATTATATTGATTTATTTGCCTAAAATTTTAAACTATTAAATAAATAACAATGCTCATCTTGTTTCATTGTCAAATTCTCGTATACGCTAAAGGCTTTTGCTGGTTGTCCCGTGATTAAATTTCGGGTCAAATCAAAAGCGTCATTAAATCTCAGGACAAGTAGCATAGTTCTACGCTATAATGATACATTTCACAACTATGTGTACGTAAGAGTGATAAAAAAGCTCGCAAGCCCGAACCCCAATTTGGGGGGTCAGCCCTAGCCCACGGGCCAAAAAAGGCCCGTGCTATTAATTAAAAAAAATAAATAAATAATTTTTTTTAAAATCTGCTTGCTGATAGCTGTAGTTGCCTGCAGACAGCCCAGCAGGCAGCTAAATATAACTGCCTCCTGGGCAGCTACACCAGCAAGATTTAAAATAAAATAAAATAAAATAAATCGAGGATGTTCGGCTCCGCCCGGTTAAGGCTCGAGCCAAAACTCGGACTGAGCCTTTTTTCTCCATCGGACTTTGCTCAGTTCGGTTCGACTGGGGTGGGGGGGGGATAAAAAAGAGACAACACAGGTCAAATAATCAATTCCATCCTTATTCGTCGGTAACGGCCATGTGACTATCTATTGCAATTGGATTGGTCAACAGTTGGGCTTCCATCAGGGAACCCGGACCTCGGCAAGACCCGATCCGACACATGAAGCGGATCCATTTCCAAATTCAAATATTTTCTCTATTTGGGATGTTTTACACTATTGATAGGCTATTTTTTCATATAAATTTTCACATTATTAGTGACAGTTGAAATCAACATAACTAAATCAAATACCAAAAGTTTTTTAGAAAAATCTCACCTGATCGTTAGTCGTAAAAACTACAAATGTCAAAATTAAGTTAAAATTTGACGAAATTTCGTATATGTCCAAGCAGTTTTTCTATTTGGATTTTAAAATTTATGAAGACAGAAGAAACATGCGTTGAATATTGTTAATAGCTAGTTTCTTGAAGAGATCATTTTGTATTCTCAAAGCATTATTGCGGACCAGGGACGGATGTGGGGTAGCTCGGCCCAGTCCTCAGTCCATTGAATTTTTTTAAGTAGAAAAAAAAATTATGTAAAAAATAAAAATTCATGTGTAATTTTTTTTCTTTTTTTACGTATTAGCCCAACTTGTAATCCGGTCATATATTCATTTCTGTAGTGGACTATACACATTCGAACCACATACCTTCTCTAGCAAATGAAATTTATTAATTGTAATCATATTTATTCTACCGACTAATACTACTTGTCAAACTGTACTCACGTCAGTAATTTATTTGCACGAAGGAGTTAACTCGTCCTTGTTGTATGTACTTAACAATCAAAAAGAATATTATAAATGATTTGCCAATGCTATTAAATTCTTCACATAATTGATAACTTTGTGGATGCACAATGGCCTTATATTTATGCCTTTTTGTATACCTAACATGAATGAACATAAAAATTATTTTCCTTATTTTGGCTTTGAATTTCAATGTGCATATGCTGTCTAGCACAAGCCAAANGTTTATATTTAAAAATTGATTTTTGAACGAATTTTAGAATTACTATGTTTTTTCACCTTTTTTTTTTAAAAAAAAAAAAAAAAACCCCTTAAAAGTGAAGTTAGCGTATGGAATAAATCACGAGCCATGTCTTGCTTTCATTTAAGTAAACTGTAAAAGTGTCAATCTGACATGACTTTTAAAAAGTTAAAATGATATTTGAAATTCAAAAATTACTTTTGAATTCGTTTGGCTAATTTTATAAAATGTTTCTTTTAGTTTAAAGATTTTTAGAGGAAAGTAGTCTAATGTGACTTCTTTTAAAAGCACTTTCAGAATAAAAGGTTCTTTTAAAAATTAATTTTCAAACAAAATTTAAGATTACTTCCTTCAAAAGCTTTTTTATATGAAGTAAAAGCAAAAGTCATACTACATTGGCACTAATAAGTCAACTATCTAATTTTCTTTTTCACCTTCTACTTTCATTAAGCACTTGTACTCGATTTTTATTTTTTTTTATAAAAAATGACACGTGTACAGTTTTCATAAATATAAAATAAATAGATATAAACCTTGATCCACTCAGGTTAATGTTCGACCGTGAAACAAATCAATAATTGGTCAACAAGTTCATTATAAGTCTTATTCTTCAATTAATTGATTCGACGTATCATCGATACTTAGTATAATATTTATGTATATATTATGAGAGACTCTTACCTAAGAAGAGCTTAGACTGCAACATATGCCATCATAGTCAAGACCAATATTATATTGATTTATTTGCCTAAAATTTTAAACTATTAAATAAATAACAATGCTCATCTTGCTTTATTGTCAAATTCTCGTATACGCTAAAGGCTTTTGCTGGTTGTCCCGTGATTAAATTTCAGATCAAATCAAGAGTGTCATTAAATCTCAGGACAAGTAGCACAGTATTCATTTCTGTAGTGGACTATACACATTCGAACCACATACCTTCTCTAGCAGATGAAATTTATTAATTGTAATCATATTTATTCTACCGACTAATACTACTTGTCAAACTGTACTCACGTCAGTAATTTATTTGCACGAAGGAGTTAACTCGTCCTTGTTGTATGTACTTAACAATCAAAAAGAATATTATAAATGATTTGCCAATGCTATTAAATTCTTCACATAATTGATAACTTTGTGGATGCACAATGGCCTTATATTTATGCCTTTTTGTATACCTAACATGAATGAACATAAAAATTATTTTCCTTATTTTGGCTTTGAATTTCAATGTGCATATGCTGTCTAGCACAAGCCAAAAATAGGAACACAATGGTCCACTTTTTCTCTCCATGAAGGACATTTATGTTTAGATTAGATACAACTTAGAAACTTGTTATTGTTATTGTTATTGTTATTGTCAAGCATTTGTCATGAAAAAATAGCATCTTATGTTCTTCGCATCATTAGTATTTTGTAAAGTAATTTTCAGTTCTTCAACTTAATATGGGTTTATCATAAAAGAATGTCAGAGTGAAATTTAAATACAAGAGTCTCGTGACTTTGTATGAGTTTGATGATTGTTTTGTCAGTCGTGTGTCAATGTCAATGTCAATGTCTAAATAAGGGAAAACTTTCTAGATTATTATTGCTTAATTTTGGCAACTATTCTGACGAGAAGTGAATTAAAGTAAATGATGTGATGGATGGGGTGTCCCTATGGTTCCACTTCTCACATGGGGTGCACACATGGTGCAAGGTCGATTTTACATGAACCAACCGATTAAGTGAACCTTGCATGTGCGTATATATACGTGTAGTAGGATTAGATCAACTGAAATATAAGTGTATTTAGGATTATCCAGTGCATTTTTTTGATATATTATTGTGCAAATTGTAGGGTTGAAATTAAGTTGCATGTGCTTCATGTATGTGGTAGGGGGACATGGAGTAGCCAAAGTGACATTTTACTTTTGTTGTGCCATCAGCGTAACCAATTCAATTTATTTTCATTTAATCATCTTCTATACCTAGAGAATTCTAGCCTCATACACGGGGACGAGTGAATAATATTAGTAACTGTAATTTTAATCGTTTGTAAAGTAACAACTATTAAAAACAGATCCAATCTTTCCTTCGTATGTAACAAAGTACTCAAGGATTTGTGCTTGTGGGTCGGCTTCCAATTACTCGAAAGTTAAAACTGAATTTTTATAATAGTGAAAAAGCACTTTAAAAAAATAATTAATAAACAATAACAATTTCTCTTAACCTTCATCGAATGACCAAAGCTTAAAATCATAAACAAACTCTCTCTCTCTCTCTCTCTCTCTCTCAATGTGTGTGTCCGCACGCGTCCAAACCTAAAAGCATCACATGATTAGTTTTCTATTTACTTTTTGTGATGCAAACTATCACAACAATTTAATTCATTCATAAGATATTAAAACGATAAACAAAATATTACTCATATTGACTCACTATCATTTTTTTTCCTCATAACTACGAGATTGTGTTTGCATGACGTGAAGTGGCGGAAGGAAACATCCTTGAGCGCCTTTGAACAAGTATTTTACTCATATAATGAAATTCAGGTATACACTTATTAAAGACGGACCATTGTAAGTTGCATTTGAACAATAATTTTTACTCAAAATACAAAATTTATAACTATTATCCATCATTGAATGGCGCATGCCATGGATGGTTATGTTTTATGCTGGGATGAAAATATCATAATTTGATGTATGAACCTTTTTGGGAATGTTAGGAAGAGTAAAAATATGGGAATATTTATGTAATAATATATATGTTACAAGCATGAAATATGGTTATGATAGGAGCCACTTAGTATTTGCATGGAAAGAATAAAATACAGTGCCCCAAAAGGTGTAATCCTATCCAATACCCATCTATATATAATCTATGGATAAAGTTATGAATCTCAACTTAGGCAGTGTNATAATAATATTACACGTAAATCTAAAAAAAAAATCTTATTTTTTAACCACGCATTCTTCATTATCTATTATTCGAAAATGTATTCTTCAATAAAAATGAGGCTCAAATGAGCTCTTAATCTTGCTCATCCCACTTTTAAATTATAATCTTATTGATAAATTAATTTCTCTATCTTAAGCAAGAGTTATATAACTTACATTTAAGACTCGGAATTAAGAATCTATTTGGCAAAACTTCTGATTTTGCTTCAATTTCTTAGTCTCAGAAATAATTTCAAAAACCTTGTCGAATGGACTCTAAATGTGTATTGCATATTTGCACGGGACATTATACCAGAATATATAGTAGGAATGACCAAGAAATGATACGGAGCATTTAGAAGAGAAAATCATAAATCAATTATGAAAAAAAAACATAAGAAAGATCTACGAAAATGTGCGTAATTTTCAGTTCGGGTGTCAGATCTATGTGATCAGGCACAATTTGAAAGCGTTATTCAATTCTGCATATTTTTACCAAATGGCAATATTGGCTTTGGGTTAAATTATGTCGTTTAGGGATCCATTTTAGCATTTTCTGTTTTAAGTCATTAAGTGTATTTTCGTCATTTTGCAATTTTTTAGTTTTATTCATATTTGTCTACTGAATTAGGATTCGTTTTAACTCTTTAAATATGTGTTAAGAATTTAAAAAACTCTACATTCATTTTTTATTAATAATAATTCAGTTTTCCTATTAATTGGTAGATTTCAATAATTCCCATATTCGTTCGAGTAACATTCGAACAACACATATTCGTGTTCTATGAACAAAATATTTTTAATATCGTTCATATTTTCATCCTGCTTCAAAAACCCTACGAGGTAAAGTTCATTTTATTGAATCAAGAACACGAAGATTTAGTAGTGCCTACCTCGATCCAAGCCCCAAAATCAGAAAACAATGCCTTAAGCTCCACTCCAAACACAACCAAATGCTGGAAATCACTTTTCAACCTAAACCCTAATAAAATATAAAGATAAATACAAAAATTGTCTTTGTTGTAGTAACCCAATAATTCCGTAGAATCAGCTGTGGCCCGTGAATACTGTTCCTAATTGAAAACGGTACCGTATCAACTCCCTCCACAAACGGACTCATCCTACGTGGCAATATAGTAATATTTCTCCTCTGTCTATTGTAGTTAAGTAGTAGTTGTAAACAGTAATAACTAATCAACGTACTTAAGGGTTTGTTTGGGTATTACTAATCTTGTATCAACAATATTAATATAGTCCCTAGTTTGTGGAGTCGAAAGACTCGAAACCAATAATTTTGCTAGTTCATGACGAAAAGTCGAAATTACATAAATACGGGTATTTAAAGATTGTTTTTTAAATATCAGGCCTAAACTTTATTTATTCAAAAATCAGGTACTATATTAAAACCCTAATTAATAACCCTAATTTATCACTCTCTACTCCCTCCCCTCACACTCGTGCCTCCCATCTCTTTCGAGCCTCCCTTCCTCTTCCCCTTCAAACCTCGGCAACACATGATGAAGGAGCTGCTCCGACCGACACCACACCACAAGCCCCCGTCGTCGTCGACGTTGCAGATCGAGTAGGAGAAGAGGATAGGTGCTGGTGCTGGTGTGAGGCAAAGGCAGTGGGAATCATTTTTTTTTCTTAGTTTAAGTTCTTCGTACAAATTTGTGAAGTTGTGATTTGTGGTGGTCGATGGCGGAGGTTTTGGTGTGGTTCGCGATAGTTGTTGTGGCAGCGGCGATAGTGCGGTACGGTAGTGAGGTGGTTGGTGGTGGTGTTTGACTGCGGTACAACGGATTTGTGGGGCGGTCCGTGTGGTGGTGGTGGTGGTTTGTGAGATAATGGTGGCCCGTATGGTGGTGGTTGTTTTTTGTTTTTGTGTGGCAGTGGTTGTGGTTGTGTTGTGGCGGGGGTCGACGTCGGTGGTGGTGGTTTTTTTGGTGTTGTGGTGCAGGTGGCGATAGTGATAGTTATTTTTTGTTATTATTGACTTATTGTGGTGGTTGTTATGGTGGTGTTGTGATTGGGACATTAGCATTGGTGGTGTTGTGTAGGCGACGACAGTAATGATTTGGGTGGTGGTGTGTTGATGGTGTTATTGTTGGTAGTGGTTGTCGCGATGGAGGCGACGGCGGCAAGGATGAGACGAAGAGTGTCTGTAACCAAGTATTAGTGGTGGATCGGGATGGGGGACATGTGTTTGGGTGTATGTGACCAATTATTCGGTTCTTTGTGGCTAACTATTACACCGTAACATTAAAATTCCATAATTTGTGATCAACAAATTTGAAAATGTGTGATCGATAGATAAATTGTGATTAAATTTTTTTAATCAGTGGCCAATAAAATAAATTGTGACGTATAAAAAAATTATTTGTGACTTCGAAATAATCTGTGACCAATTAATACCTGATTTTTGCAGTTTTGAAATTTAATACCTAATTTTTGCAATTATAAAAGTTAATATCTGATTTGTAAATTCTTCTCTTTTGTTGTTTTTTTTGTTTTTTTGTTTTTTTGTTTTTGTCTGGCCCAGAACTGGAGGGCCTCAATTTTGGGCCAATTAATTTTTTTAAAATAGTAAACAAATTACGAATGGCTCTCTGGTCTCGTCTCTCCACTTTCGTTACATTTGTTTTCCTCACATTTCCCTCCCTTCGAACTTCGAAGACTTCACTCTTTCAGAACCTAACCGCGCGGTCCGCTCCATCTGTTCGCTCTTCGAGGTGAACCGTCGACTGGTTCAATTTCTAAGCAGGTCGAAGTCCAAATTCTGATTTTTGACTCTCTGAGCAAGTAATTTTCTTTATAACTTTTTTGTTTGTTCAATTTCCTTTTCATAGTGATTTCAAATTTGAAGCTTGATGGATTTTGTTTAGAAATTGACTTTGTTTATACTGATTAGTGAGTACTTCTTGGCATCTTGCTAATGTTTTCAGTTTTCACCTAAAAAGAGTTAACTATAAATGAGTATCTTCCGACTTTCGGACTTCCAATTGGCTATGAAATTCCATTTTACATTTTCTATTGTTTATAAAGAGTTAATTTACTTGATATATATTTTGATCTACTTCAAGATTTCAATGTAAATTTGGATTCTTAATGATATTGAAAATGTTTGAAGTCANTGTCTGTGACCAACTATTTGGTTGATTTGTGACCAAGTATTGGTGGTGGATTGGAATCGAGGGACGGGTGTTTGGGTGTATGTGACCAACTATTTGGTTCTCTGTGGCTAACTATTAAACTGTGACCTTAAAATTCGATAATTCGTGAATAAAAAAATAATTTGTGACCAAAAAATTGAAAATATGTGGTCGATAAATAAATTGTTATCTATAATTTTTTTTAATTTATAACCTATAATTTTTTTGATCCGTGACCAATGAAGTAAACTGTGACCTATAATTTTTTTAATTTATGACATCGAAATAACTTGTGATTAATTAATTTGATAATATGTGACCAATGAATAAATTATGATCTATAATTATATATATGTGACTATTAATTGTATAATTGTGAATTTATTACATTTAAATAATTATTATTTTTAATTAATTAACTAAATACCTGAGTTTTGTGAAACCTAATTTTTGAATTGATGAAACTTCAAACATAATTTGTGAACTCTTCCCTGACGAAAACGACCCCTTGGAAGATGTCCTTCAAGAAACAAAAACGTAACACGACAAGTTGGTCCAAAAATTATGTTATTAAGTAAAATGTTATTTGTTGAGGAGTGTCAAACGGTTCTTGAGCTCATGAGTTGAGTAATTCAAATGATGCTGGTCAAATGTCATAAAGTTTTAGTCTAATCTCATTCGACACTAATTGTTTTTCGAATAACATGATTAAGACTCGATCCTATGTTATGAAGCATTAAAACAATATCAAAATGTGTTACAAATTTCAGTCTCTAAGAGTTTATTTCGTTATTTGAATCAGTTTATCGCTTAAAAGTTTCCTTCATACAAAATCAAGAACTACAAACAATAAATTTTATTTCTAACTCAAAAAAAAAAAAAAAAAAAATGTGTTGGGTGAATATGAGTCAAAACAACAAACGTGTGACTCATACAATTAACATCGATATAATTGTAACCTCGTTTCAATAATAAAACTTCTCAATCCCGACTCGAGTCAGTGTACTAAATTAAGCGATGCATAGAATAATACTTTTATTTAAAATTCTTCATGGCCCAACGAAAATATAAAATAATAATTAAATCAATACGTAAAATTTTATAATACATATTTAGGAACTTTTTACTTTTGACAACTTCTATTTTACCAAATCAACTTTTTGTAAAAAAATATGCATAAAAGTTGATTGTTTTTTGCTTTATATTCAAATCGAACTCGCCTTCGAACCTAATTTTATGCAATGCATTAACCACAGTTGTTATATATTTTTTTTCATTTTGTCTAAAATAATTATTTAAATTGTACTTAAAATTATTTCACTTAATCTATCAATAAAATAATAAACTAGTCATTTATCTATATTCTAATAATTTTTCTACACCAATAAATTTTTTTTTTTTTATATAGAGATTTTACTGTGCCTAAAGCCTAACAGAGGAATGGGGGCACGTGACAGGGACATGCGTCGGTTTGGAGCAGCTAGTAAGTTGGTTAAAACTTACTTAATGGCGGAGTTAGCAAAACAGTAACCACAGTTAGCCGACCCTAACCATGGTCAATGGAAATTGTTTATTTAGTTAACGGTCGTTAATTTTAACGGTTTGCTATGTTACAGTCTATAAAACGAGGCCATTATGTTGCCTCTAATACTTCGTCTCTCTCCCTTTCCCTGCATTCTCTCTTCTCTTATCGTAAGAATTTTCCATTTTTCTCTTCAAATTTCTGCTCCATTATACATATATACACATACGTATATATATAGATAGATATATAGAGTTGTGGAATTGGCAATGGGAGTTTCGAAGAAATGTGTGCCTCTTTGTTCTTTGCTGCTGTTAATGCTCTTCATTAGCGTCGTAGCCAGAGTTCAGAATGATGAAGCCTCAAAAATGAGGTTTGTTTTCCTTTAACTTTATTGGAATTTTATGCATTTTGTTTGTGCACTGCATTCTCACCGTTCGGAATTTGCTGTTTTTAACCGAGTGTGAGTGAATGCACTGTAATCATTTGTACTTTTGTGATCTTTGGTTGAATGTGATTTGTTATTTTTGATAATACATTTTCCTCTCATGATCGAAATTCACTTGCATTTTTATGCAATTTGAGCTTCGGTTTGCAGAATTTTAGAAAAAAAGATTCTAATTGAGCTCTGTTTTTTAACCTGATTTAACAGTGCTGAAGAAACTGAGCAGTTGCAGAGCTCGGAAAACTCGACAATGGCGGCAAGGTTAGGAAAACACAGCAGTTGAAATTTTTTACTACTGAGTTGACTCAGTAACACGGCACCTAATCATTTTCTTAACCCTCATTGGATTATTTCATTCTCCTCGAATCCTAGCCATCCATTTTTCTATATTTAGAACAGCTTAAATGTAAGCCGTTGGATCTCTGATTCACTCCCAAAAGAACGAATCCCAGCCGTTCAGATCCAATATTTACCAGATCTCAACCGTTTATTCTGTTAGTGCATAAATCCTTCGATAGTCTCCTCGGATTTCTCTGTATAGAAAATCATCATCGGCTCCATGTATTACTCTTTTCACATAATTGCCCTCCCACAATTCATTTATTCCACATCAACCACTTTATCATAAGAAATGCCATATGGGCATTTTAGTACTTTCGCTACCCACATCTCCATGACCCTTTACCCGAAAATCATTTATAGTTGGGATCATACTATGTACATAACATGATCCATAAAGGATGACATAAAGGTCATATGGTGGCCTACTATTGGAGGCGTCTGGGCCCACAGGCGCCTCCCTCCAATAGAGAGCACCGTGTGACTTTTATGTCAAATGTTATGTGTACATTTAGTATAATTCTTATCAATCATGCTACAGGAATCGTGCCGGTGACCACACACGCATATGAGGGTCGGGATTATTTTATTCGGGTGGGATGTGTGTCTCGACTGTGAGGATGCGGTCATCGGCACAAGTCGTTTGGCATAATCCTAGTTCTTATAGTTGACCCCTCTAGAAAAAAAGCACTTTTTGACGGTTTAAACGGTGAAGATTTGTATTTGTAAACGTATGTATATATTACTCTTATCACCATTTTGAGCAGTGTTCAGTACTTTGTACGTGTGTTTTCGGCAGTGCTTTTACTTTTTAGTGTCAATGTGTCACCACCCACTTTTTCCTCCGCCAAATATTACTGAATTATAAGTGTCGGTAGCTGACATCCCATGTGAAACAATAAATACTCTTTTGGATTTTTAACACGAATTTTTTGCCATCTTCCTTAACATGGAATTATGTCATTTTAAAAAACAGATAGTTTTATCATCCAATCATCTACTTCCACAACTGCATCTGTCAAGTAGGTGGGCAAAAACATCTGACAAAGTGGCTTATCCCAAAAATCAATGTAGACGATCCAAATTCATTGAACGAAGAAACCTTCGTTTGTGTTTGCACAATGCACGTGTGTATTTGTGTGTTTAACGTGTGATAATTATTTGATGGTCCAGGTTAGGAGAAAATGAAGAGAAGGCTTTGAATGAACATGCAGTGGATAACCCAGAAGAGGTTGCAGCATCAGTTGAAATGTGGGTTCACTCTGTCTCATTTTGTTTATTGTTCCTTTAATTTATTTTTTTCTTTTAAGAATTCTTGAGTTTCACTTTATGTGCATTTATTAGCCAAGTACCATTAGTTGTTCTTGTTGTGGTCCATGAATTGAAAACCCCCTTTCTGTATTATAAAGCAGACCTACTGAACCTAACCCACATGTCCTAAATAAGAACCTTTTTGGTGAGGTCACGGCATGGACAATGCTAAAGAAGAAGAAAAAATTAAAATTTTGTTTATTATAGTATCGAGTTTGAGAATCATTTTCTTAACTGATGCATTTTTGTGTATTTCATGCGTTTCAGTTCAGTTCAGTTCATCCACATGCTGCTGTAGTAAGATCCGTGTCGTACGCTAATTAGCATATGTTAATGATCCCATATTTTACTACTTTTTATTGAGTGGATGTTTTTCTATTATAGTTTAACGATCATGAGTCTTTTGTCACGTGGAGTTCAACTTTTACTACTATAGACTTTAAGAGGTCAATGTTGGTCTTGATTATGCAGTTTGTTAAGAACAAAGTGATACCGAACTTATCTTTTCCTTTAAATTGATATTTAAATTCCTATTTTTTTCCCTAGACGTGTTAATCCATGTAGTTGAATAATGTAAAGTTATCATTTGATTGTTTTTTTGTGCAAGTGCTTGTCATTTGAATATTGTAGTCATGTATGTGCATGAGTGAGTACATGCGAAACAAAACGGTGTTGATGAAAAGTTGTGCATTCACAGGATCACAAGAAACAGCACTGAGAGGAGAAAGCTCGGATTTTTCTCATGTGCAACAGGCAACCCTATTGATGATTGTTGGCGTTGTGACCCCAATTGGCAACAAAACCGTAAGCGCCTCGCAGACTGTGGTATTGGTTTTGGGCGCAATGCCGTTGGTGGTCGGGACGGAAGATTCTATGTAGTCACTGATCCTAGCGATTACGACCCTGTTAACCCGAAGCCTGGCACTTTACGCCACGCTGTTATCCAGGATGAGCCTCTCTGGATCGTGTTCAAGCGTGATATGATTATAACATTAAAGCAGGAACTTATAATGAACAGCTTTAAGACCATTGATGGGCGTGGAGTCAATGTGCACATTGCTAATGGAGGGTGTATTACGATTCAATTTATTACTAATGTGATTATTCATGGCCTGAACATCCATGACTGTAAACCAACTGGAAATGCTATGGTAAGGAGTTCACCATCACATTATGGTTGGAGGACTATGGCTGATGGTGATGCCGTTTCCATCTTTGGGTCAAGCCATATTTGGGTAGATCATAACTCACTCTCTAACTGTGCTGATGGCCTTGTTGATGCTGTCATGGGCTCGACTGCCATTACCATCTCCAACAATTTTTTTACCCACCACAACGAGGTGTGTCCACTTGGGAAACCCCCTCCTACCTCCTCAATCCCGGATTCTCTTCACTATTTGCTGTAAGAATTTACCCTTTTGGACTATGCTGATGCAATGTGTGTTAATGGAAACAGGTTATACTGTTAGGTCACAGTGATTCTTATGTGAGAGACAAGCAAATGCAAGTAACTATTGCCTACAACCATTTTGGAGAAGGTCTCATTCAGAGAATGCCAAGGTAATTAGTAAACTTTCATGTTAAATGGCATTGCTATAGGCATCAGTTGCGTTAAATGGCGTTGTAATCTAATAAGAGAATCATGGAAAATGTAGGTGCAGACATGGATACTTCCATGTGGTGAACAACGACTACACTCACTGGGAGATGTACGCCATTGGTGGAAGTGCAGAGCCAACCATCAACAGCCAAGGCAACAGATATCTTGCCCCAGTCAACCCTTTTGCAAAAGAGGTACTGCAGCATAAGATTCCTGTTAATCAGTAAAAGATTATCAGTACTTAAAAATTTTGATTAAGCCCTTGTTTGATATCCATTATTTCTTAAACACATTTTTTTCTCTTATTTTCGATCACACATTCTTCAATAAAATAATATTACATACAAATTCCAAACTTTTTCTTATTTCTTAACCACACATTTCCGGCAAATTTCTATTCCAAAATGCATTTTTATCAAAAATGGGACTCAAACGGGCTCTAAAATTTATGTTGGGCTGTTTTGATCAGGTGACAAGGAGAGTTGACACTCCTGGTACTTATAAAAATTGATGAAATTTATGATGGGCTGTTTTGATCAGGTGACAAAGAGAGTTGAAACTCCTGAAGGTCAATGGAAGGGTTGGAATTGGAGGTCAGAAGGTGATTTGATGCTTAACGGAGCGTATTTCACCCCGTCTGGGGCTGGAGCTTCAGCCAGTTATGCCAGAGCTTCAAGCTTAGGTGCCAAGCCTTCATCATTGATTAGCTCTATTACTTCAGGTGCTGGTGCTCTTACTTGTCGTAGGGGCCGCCAGTGCTAACAATCTTGCCCAGTAAAGAAAGATACCACTTCTACTACAAAGCATTTCCCTATATCCATATTATATCCAGCGTTTCTCTGCCATCTATCTATTTTACTTCCACTATTGGCAAGTGTACATTTTTATTCGCACATCAAGTTCATCTTTGTTCACTAATCTTTATCACATTATCACCATTGTCGTGCAACCTCGGCCTGCTCCAGTCGAAAGATAAACAATTGTATCCAGGGAGCAGGCACTGATGCGTTGTTCAAAGCCTTATCGTTTTCTCTACGTTCTATCAAAGGCCAAGATTTCTCAGCCTCATCCATTGCTTAACCCCACCATATTCCTGTCATCTGTTGTAAGAGTCATCAGTCTAGATATGGTGCTGGCAAAGCCTTTTATAGAAACTTTAAGATGATATTGTAATTTCTTTCTTCTTCTTTTATTTTAGCTTTTCTTAAAGTCATACAGTCCATAGTGTGAATGTCCAAACTTGAATTATCAAAAGTGAGAGACTTTTTGGAATAGATGATGCATACTAGCACAGTTCATTGCCTGTTCTTCTTTACTTTTTTGCAATCTTGTACTTTTGGTTAAATGAATTATTGTGTCTGTACTGATTTTAGGTACATACATATCTCTCTCTTCTGTATGAGTTTTACTCTTTTCTGCTGTTAACTTTGATAATTACTGCATGTGAAAGCAGCATTAACCTCAATCACGAGTTTTTTTATTCTTTATGATCTTATAGAAATGACAGATTACAAGCAAATGCTATTCGACAATGATGATTAAAGATTCAGAATGGTAAATATTTTGATATTTTGCCTTCGCTATCATTATCGCTAAGGTGAGACATGAGGGAAATGATGAGAAACAGAAGTGAAATGAGTCTAATGAAAAAAAATTGCACGACTAAAGATGAAAAGGTTAATTTTGAAGTAACAGAAGAAAAGAAACTATGGACAGGGTTTAAGTTGAAGAGAGTATTTACTCACTTTTTTTATTGCTTGTTCTATGTATGAGAATTCTAATTTTGTAATATGAAAATTAAGGAAATTCCTTCACTTTTAGACATTACTTGTCACGCCACTCTAAAAAGATTCACTACAAATCAAATCGAATATGCGACATATCACCCAAAAGAACCACACACAGAGAGTCAATGACAGTACACGAACCAAGTACCTTAAAGAGGGAAAATGCTCCACCCCTCGTTTGGTGGAGAAAATTATTCCCACCAAGAATGATTAATGGTGGGCTTTTTATTCTCGTGTTTTTGCTTATTATTTCAACACTATTCTTATCTCCAGGTATGCTAAATGACATAAAACTCGTGAAGATATCTTCAGTACAATAGACAAGATTTTTAACTTTTTCTTCAATCTACCTTATCAAACATAAGGTATCGAGCATACCGTATCCAAGGTGTGATCGTGCATCTAATGGAATGCTGACACTTGGGGATTGAAGGTGATCTGAGTATCCAGCTCACGTGTAAAGATGGTTCAAACACAGTAGTCATGCATGTGAGGTTGGGGTCCACAAAGCATGTGAGGCAGCATTTGTTTTGGCCTCCCTTAACATTGGGGGCCAATTCTTAATGCATTCACCAGCTAGCACACATGCATATCCATGTTATATGTAAATGTATATCAACACCCCAATGCATCTGCCATATTCAATACAAGTGTACAAACCTAAGGTTCAACATTTAGCTGCAGTATTCCTTCCCTTTCATGGGAATCATTTTGTCTCTCACGTAAATATTCAGCCTTTCAATTAATTCTTGATTCGTCTGTTGGGATTTCATACAGGTGTTAGGTTGCAATAGCGAACAGACGTAAGCAGTAGAAAGGTCCACCAATGGCCACCCAATTTGATTTTTTTCAACGTGATCGTCCAATTTTATTTTATTTCATCATGATCATCCAATTTTATATAACGTTTGACTATGGTCATCCAATTTCATATAACATTTACCATAGCAGGTCAATTTATTTTCACAGTTTTCATTAATTTTAAAAGGGATAAAATAGTAATTTAGCATTATATATAAAAA
>CAIGRB010039271.1:1569-19989 GCA_903798255.1 Fraxinus quadrangulata
TCTGAAAATTAATTTTAATTACACATGAAAATAAAAAAAATTTCAAAGATACAGTTACAATATTCGAAATTATTATTGGAATAATCAACTTAAAAAAAAGTAATTTTGGAACCAACATACAACAAGCATTTTTCAAATTGCATTTGGAATATTTAAGGGATCATTATGCAATTCTCTCAAAATTGAATTTGGAATCATTCACCTCCACGGCAACAGTTCAGCTTTCTGTCATTTTTTTTTCGCGGGGTTACTGTTCATCGTCAAAGAAAAATTGCAGTTTTTTTTTTTTTTTTTCAAATTTCTATCAAAATTTTAGAAAGTCATAACTTCTTCAATTTAAGGCAAAAAAGTATGTTCTTTATACAGTTGGAAATGTATCAAGAAGATCTATCAAATCATATCAAATGGTTATCATGAAACACAATGTGAAGAAGTTATCATGTGATTAAGTTTCGGGTTTTACCGATTTTAATGCAAAAAATCAGATTTTCATCCAAAATTTCGAATCTTCATAACTTCTTCATTTTAAGTCCAAAATCTAAGTTCTTTATATGGTTGAAAATTTTATAAGAAGACATTTCTAACCATACTAATCTTACCATATGACGATGAACGAGCAGATGATAGTAAATATTTAAAATTTCTACAATTTTATCTAAGGTTTCGTTTTTCTCCAAATTTATAAAAGCAAAAATTTCCAAACTTTGTAAATATAATCTACATCATATAAGGAATATGCTGTAAAAATTTTGTGAATTTATGTTGCATATTTCATGACATGCCATTAACAATACTTCAAGTTTCAACAAAAATGGCATACATGCATTTTTCAACATACTAATTCCATTTACAGCAAGATAGTATACAAGGGAAACAACTTTTATAGCCATGATACCAATGCAAGAATTTGCAGCATTCTTTAACATGAATTTCGGGTCAAGAAACTTACTTGAAATGATGAATTCCAAGATTTTTTAATGGTTGAATCACCTTGCATTCAAAAACTCCAAAATCTGTATTTCTTGTTCTCCAATTGTCTCAATCTCGATCACAATGGAAGGGGATTATTATCCACAATCTAAGTATCAATTTTAGATTTCATGTCTAAAATATGGTTCTAAGGATTTTTCAATTTTGGTGTAAATTTCCATACGAATTTTCACTTCATTTTTCATGCCATCATTTTCCCTCTTTTTCCAATGCATAATTATTGGAGGTTGTATGAGAGTTAATGATGGTTATATGGAGTTACATGTTTGAACTTGAAATTCAAACCACTCCCTCCAACTATTTTAATAACTTGTGGGTTGGGTCATCCCACATGGGCGACCCACGATTCGTATTTTTGTAACAGTGTTAAAAGATTATTCTAATTTTGATTCTCTATCACAAGAGTTATATACCATAAAAATTCTAAAATATTTTTTAACTATGAAATTTGCTACCTTGTTGATATTTTTATGTCGAAAGGTGACCATATGAGTCTTCATGNAGTTATATACCATAAAGATTCTAGAATATTTTTTAACTAAGAAATTTGCTACCTAGTTGATATTTTTATGTCGAAAGGTGACCATATGAGTCTTCATGTATGTCCAAGGACTACATAAGTACAAAAAAAAAAAATCTAGAGAACCATATCTAGTATGATTAGGAGTTACAAGTATGCTATAATGTATACTTACCCTAATATTTGTCATGCCATGGATCTAGTCAGAATGTATCGATACTGTCCTTAGAAAGGATATTGTGATACCCGAAAAGTGTTGATGTCAGTTATTCTATTTGTTGTAGAATGAATAACTTGCGATTGAAATATATATCCAAATATCGACTAAGGATGAGAATTACTCGAACATAAATAGTTATTAGAATGCTTAAAGAACTTAGGAATAGAGTTAACCTCCAGAATTCATCTCATAGCCATTCGAGTCGGAACAATCGAATCCGAACATCAACACTTAACCACTCCCAATCACTCATTAACAGCCTCATCTTCTTCCTCCGCACTTCCAAAACCCCATTCTTATCATTCAAAGTCGCCACATCACCTCTTCTTAGCCTCAAATTAAACATCATCATTAATCCCCTAGAAGCCGCAGCAGCGCATTTATCCTCTTTTTTTTTTCCACAAAAATGCCATTGACCAGAAAATCGGTGCAGAAGCTTTACTCGACTACACCCTAGATTCAAGAAAACTCTATTGGGTTTTCCTATTTTCGAAAATAAATATGTAAAAAAAAAAATAGCAGATTGATTAATAAAAGGGATAGTGAGATTAAGAAACCTTGATTGAAAGAACCAGTAGAAAATCCGCAGATTTGGCAACACGGCCTCAATTGGACTGTGGGTTTGTGAGATTGGGAAAGGAAAACCAGAGAAAGCCCATGTTACGAGAGAAGGGAGAGAGAGATGGTAAGTAAGAGAAGTCATTTCCAATGTTTTCTAAAACTTACGGTGTTTTGGCTTCAAAACAATCAAAACGTGCTTTTGGAAGTTTTCAGTGTAATTTTTTTTTTCAAAAATGCATTTTCGAAAATAGGAATGAGAACGCATTTTCACTGTTTTGAAAGTTTAAATTGACATCTCTATACTTGCCTTGGCAGGATTGTCAGAAGTTTTGTGTTGTATATACTAACGATATCCTATCAAAGCCTTATTTGTGCACTTGTGACAAGCTTGTTGACCATTCGGATGGAAGGTTGGCTAGGGCGCAGTGCTCTATATAGAGGTGCTCAAGGCTGGTCTGTGTCAAATTTCTAAGATTTCGTTTGCGAGACTTTTTCCCAAAATAATTTTTTTTCCAAAAGCATTTTTATTATTTTTTGAAACCAGGGATTGTGGTACGTATTTTGATAATTGTATACAATTCTTCTAGTACAACATACTGTAACTCCAACTCATAGATGTTCGGTAATTTTCTCTTTATAAATCGTATTGTTAAACAAAAATGTTTGAATAACTCTATGGAATATATTTGAACAAGATAATTGGAAAAATAATAAAAAATCACGTACTTTCTAAAAATGTTTCTGAGACTAAAAAACTACTTTTGAACATATTTAGATAATTTTTTAAAAAATATTTTGTCTAACTAAAAGAGCTTTCAGAAGAAGTTGATTAAATATAGGTTTATCGAAAATCTCATTTACAAGGAGTAGAAACAAAAGTAGAAGCCTGCCAAACGGACTTTTAGGGCCTGCTTAGGAGTTTTTTTTTTTTTCCCCCTCCAATTTTGGGTGGCACCATTTATGAGGAGTTGGAAAAATCAGTGTTTTCCAGTATTTTTGGTCACCGTGTTTGGATAGTTTTAAAACCACCCAAAATCGATGTAATGTAATTTTAAGTGGTTCTCTCAACCCATCAAATCGGCGAACTTTGATCATTTCTCATATTCTCTTCTACTTTTACCATTTATAAAATAATTATTTCTAATCAACCTATTTTGTTCAAAAATAAATTGTAAATAAAAATATATTAACTAAAAAAATTATTTATCATTAAAAAAACTATATTATAATTAAAAAAANTTGACGGTTTCTCATATTCTCTTTTATTTTTTCCATTTAAAATAATTATTTTTAACTAACATATTTTGTTCAAAACTAATTGTAAATAAAAATACACGAACTAAAAAAATTATTTATAAGCAAAAAACTAAGTTATAATTAAAAAATTACTTATAAATAAAAATCACTTTTGTGTAAAACATGTTTATAAAATAAAATTAATATTAATAAGGAAAAAATTATTTATAAAGTATAAAAAGCTACTTATAAGTAAAAAAAATCACTTAAAGTTACTTAAAAGTAAAAAATTAACTTTTAATTGTAAAAGTTACTTTTAAGTAAAAAAATATTAACTTATACATAAAAAAAATTATCTATGAGTAAAATATCACTTCTGAGTAAAAAAAAAATCATAAATGAAAATTTTACTAAGATATATATACGTAATTTTATTTTTTCAAAGAACTTTCAGAACCGATGAATAATAAACTTCTAAACATGAGTTGAACAGTTTTTAATAACTGCAATTAAAATCACTCAAAATCAATCATTTCATAAACGCTTAAAATTGGTACTTTAAAAAAATTTAATAACTGATACGACAAAACTCTCAAGGATGCCCTTATTATTTTTGTTCTCCTTTACTGACAAAGAAGTTAATTCAAAATTGGAATTATAGGTGTGGTGTTCCCTTCATAATTAAAGTAAATTGAAGTGCAAGAAATTTTCTATACATGAAGCAGAGTAACAATTGGTCTCCTTGTCGCATCAAGAACGTTAAAAATAGTTATGTGATTGTGTTTTGTAGATTAGCTCTGTTAACCCTAGGAAATAGATCTCCACGTGGCCTACAGAAACAACTCCATTTATACTTCTCCATGCACACTTAACACAAATCATCGGCCATTTTCGACGGTGGTTGTAGCGGCCATGAATACTCCGGTGATCAAGTCAGTCAACAATAATTGTAAACGACTAATTTAGGTAGCGGGGGACTGTCAGAATTTCTGTAATATCTCAAGAGAGAAGAGGGGAATAATGAATCCTTAGGAGTGGAGTTACATTACCTTATAAAGGCACAAAGCATTGGGTATTTATAGAGGAAATGGGTGAAAGAAGGACCGTTGGATGGAAAACGCGTGGCTTCATCTGCTGGTCCGAAACTTATCTTCATAGACATCCATCTATCATTCCATAGGTGGGCAGGCATTTAATGTTTCTTGATAATCACATCCATCATTCAATAGATTTTCTCTTGGACGGATCTTTGTACAAAAAATTCATATCCCATGCTGAGGCGTTGACTTCCATCAGCAGTTATGTCTACTAGCCATGCTTCTTCAACTTCTTCTTTGTTCATGTCGACCCTAGTTAGTTCGAACAATATGTGACTATTCTTATTCTAGGAACTTCGATGCCTCGGAGTGTGGGCCTTGTTTGACTTGGAGACTCGTTATTGGAAGCATAACAATAGTCCACCAAGTTCATGTATGGGTATAACACGTGGTCTTTGTGTCGGATGAGTTAGATTACTAACAAATTTGAATTTTGGACGCTCATGCCAATCCCCTAAGTCCAGACATTGGCTCAGATGACCTTTTCATCAGAGGCCACCCTCATTCTCCTGGCTTAATGTCTTTATTACTTGAACTAATTGGCTCAACTTGCAAATTCATTTTGGTAGTCCAGATTAATGATTGGATTCCAGCCAACTTTCATTTGTTCTTTGTTCAAGAACAAAACCTTTCTTCAAGGGGAAAGTTTTGTTTTTCCGGAGGCAATCAAGTGATTACAACAGCAATGTGGATTTCCCATAGACGGCGCCAATTTGTTGACCCTGGAAAATGGAACTCCACGTGGCCTACAGAAAGCAACTCCAAGTATGCCCTCCCTGCACACTTAATGCAAACCATCAGCCATTCTTGGTGGTGGTGGTAGCGTCACGAACACTCTTACGATCAAATCAATCGACAATAATTGTAAATGACTAATTCTGGTAGCGGGAACCATCAAAATTTCTGTAATATCTCAAGAGAGGGGAATAATGAATTCTTATAAGTAGAGTTACATTACCTTATAAGGCACAAAGCATGGGTATTTATATAGGAAGAGGTAAAAAAGGGACCATTGGATGGAAAACACATTGCTTCTTTTGCCGGTTAGAAACGTCTCTTCGTAGACGTCCATCTATCACTCCATAGGTGGGCAGACATTAAATATTTCCTGACACATGGATTCGAATTGACATATTGGCATCTGCTGTGGAGATGTTACATCCATCATTTAAGATATTTTATTTTGGACGGATCTTCATACAAAAAATCCATATTTTACGCTGAGGCATTGACTTCTATCAGCAGGTGTGTCTCCTAGCCATGCTTCTTGGACTTAGTCTTCGTTCACGTCGACCTCAGTTAATTCGAACAATATGCGACGGTCTTGTTCTAGGAGCTTCAACACCTCGGAGTGTGGGTGTAGTTTGACTTGTAGACTCGTTATTAGATGCATAACAATAGTCCACTAGTCCATGTATGGGTATTTATATAATGCGTGGACTTTGTGTTGGATGAATCGGATTTTTAACAAATTTGAATTTTTTTTAAAATTTTGGATGCTCATGTCAATCCCCCAAGTCCAGACATTGACTCGGAAGACCTCTTTTTCAGAGGCCTTCATCACTCTCCTGCGTTAATGTCTTCATTACTTGAACTCATTAGCTCAACTTTTAGATTCCTTTTAGTAATCCAAATTAATAATTGGATTCCAACCAACTTTTACTTGTTCTTATTCAAGAACAAAACATTTCTTCAAGGGGAAAGTTTTATTTTTCTGGCGGCAATCAAGTGATTGCAACAGCAGTGTAAGTTTTCTACATACGACGTCAATCTGTTGACCCTAGGAAACGGATCTTCATGTGGCCTATAGAAACCAACTCCACGTATCTTCCTCCATGCACACTTAATGCAAGTCATAATCCATTCCCGATGTGGTGGTAGCCGTCACGAACACTCTGACTATCAAATCAGTTGACAATAATTGTAAACAACTAATTCCAATAGTGAAAACCACCGAAAATTTCTGTAATATCTCAAGAGAGGGGAATAATGAATTCTTAAGAGTGGAGTTACATTATCTTATAAAGACACAAATTATTTATAGAGGAATGGGTGAATGAAGGATCGTTGGATAAAAAACGTGTGGCTTTATCTACTAGTCCGAAGGGTCTCTTTATAGACATCCATCTATCACTCCATTGGTGGGCGGATATTTAATGTTTCCCGACACATGGATTCGAGTTGACACATTAGCGTCTGCTGCAGTGATGTCACATCCATCATTCAATAGATTTTATCTTGGACAGATCTTTTTACAAAAGATCCGTATATCACGCCAAGGCATTGACTTCCATCAGCAGGTGTGTCTCCTAGCCATGCGTCTTCATCTTCGTTCATGCCGACCCAGTCAGTTCGAACAATATGTGACTGGTCTTATTCTAAGAGCTTTGGTGCCTCGAAGTGTGGGCCTTGTTTGACCTGGAGACTCGTTATCAGAGGTGTAACAAGCTCTAAAATTACATCATCCGAGTCTTGAATTTAATCTTCTCGTTCAAAGTTTTTGAATCCTAGGAGAATATGTTTAACGATTATTCGAGAAAGATTTAGTCCATGTTTCACAACCATTAAAACAAGACTTTTTTATTATTTTTTTTCAAACTCATTTTCAATCACATATTTTCGCACTAAAATATTTTGCACGTAAACTCAAAATTTTTTTATACTTTTTAACTACGTAATCTTCAAAAATTCATTATTCATTATTCTCTTTCCCCAAAAAAAACTCATTTTAATTTTTAAATGTTGTCAAATGGGGGCTTAATGTAGATTCAACTTTCAATTTACTCTTGTAAATTCATACCCTTGGCTCGAGCGACAAGCCCCCCTCATTCGAGCGACAGTGTTACGCGAGTAACCCTAATTCGCGATTTTGGAGAGTTTTACACGGCCAATGCTACTCGTACACCTTCAACTATAAATACAGATGTCCTTGCACGAAAAAAGGTGTGGTTGTCTCATTGTGCTTCATTGGTATAACATATTCTTATTATCTTTTGAGAGAACCAAGAACACAATTCATTGGTGGAATCATTCATATCATTCTTGAGATCTGACAATCATGTTTTAGAAAAACATCAAGGTTTGTGAATCCGAAACACCGGACTTCCTTAACACTTTGAGGCAAGTACTCTCTCAGTCGGGCTTTGGGAGAGGTGGACTGCAAACACAAGAAAAGTACAAGAATTGAAGATTCTTGAAATTCCACTTGGAAGAGACAATTGTAAAAGATTAGGAAGTTGATGGATACAGCAGATCTTGGAAATTACAGAAATTACAATAACGGGAACTAGTGGAATTTGCAAGGTTAGAAATAGAGTGTAATCTATATTGTCTATAGTTAAGGTAACGACTTAGTCCTAGAGTTTTTCCCCACATTGGGTTTCTCCATCAACAATTATTGGTGTTCTTTATTGCTTTCCATATTACAAATTGCGATATTCAAACATATGGAAATTGGACGTGTATGCTTAATAATTTAGAAACTATTAAAAAGTGACGTATTGCTTTTAATAGAATAGTTCCGCACGTAGGATCAAAACTAAAAACGGATAATTAATAACCATTCGGTAACTTTGTATCCGTTAATTTGGTAATCTGTAACTTTTAGTTACAATGTATCTAATCCTCATTACATGTGTAATTTTTTGAAAAGGTTGCAGAAACACACAGAGCCATACACTAATCAATAGTTAGGGTATTGTTCTTAACTGTACATTACATTACATTGAGCTTGAACTGCAGTATCAACACACACACACACACACACACACACACAAAGTCTCGTCCTTAATTTCACATTATTCTGAATGATTTGATTTGAACAATATTGAATGTGCATATATCTAAAATCAAAACTCCATCACCCACTTTTATCACAAACATTACAACTTTTTCCAGGGAAAAATGAATCAGTACCAAGGTATATGATCTACCTACACGAAACTAACTCGAAATTTTGAATTGCATTCAATGAAGAAATCAAATAATATATGCAAAGAAGAAGTGTATTTCACGAATTTACAATTTTTTTATTTTCAAAACACTCGATGTTACTGTCAAATGTAGATTCAAAGTAGCAGAAGTTCCAGGTTAATTTACCCACATAATCATAATGTTTGCTGATTATCAGTTTGGGAAGTGGCTACGAGCTCTTCTTTGCATTCTTAAGATTGCGTAATGTCATTATGAGTTGTTGTCGTTCGCCCTCGACCTCTGCAAATTTGAGACTTATTTCTGAATATCTCTCCTGCATTTCTTTCAGTTCACCTTCCATTGATATGTTCTTCTCCTTCAGAAAAGAAATTAAACTTAATGATTCCTCGAGGTCTTGACTATTATTTGAAGAGGCTGTCAGTTCGTCCAAGATGGTATGATCGTCACTGCAAGAGCAAACACGTTGACTTGATATATTGTGCCATGTCTCAAAAGTATTGAACTTATTTAGCACCAAGTCATACTTCTTTTGTGATTCTGTCGAAGAGCTGTTTATGTTGGATATGCTGGTCACCGTCCTGGTATCATCATCTGCATTTATTACTTTTTCAGCTACCTGCATCCCACAATGAATTATTACCAAATTGCATTAAACGAGTGGTTGCAAGACATCTAAAGCAAATGCAAAGCACAAACTGGATCGTTTGAGACCAAGACTTGACACTGAGAAAATAAGTTGACATAGCCCTTGTTTGAGCCCCATTTTCAGAGAAAAAATGCATTTTTGAATAGTGAGTTTTGGAGAATGTGTGGTTAAAAATGAAGAAAATGTTTTCGATTTACTTGTAATATTATTTTATTGAAGAACGTGTGGTCGAAAATGAGTTTTGAAAAAATGAAATTTTTTATAAAATGGGGTTCAAACAAGGGCATAGATTATGTTTACAATGAAAAGGATTGCGTAAATATCAACAAGAAATACTGCAACTGAATATGCATAACTAATGCTAGGAAACCTATCGATAAAAATGTCTAATCTCGATGCAAAATGTGAATGGCAACAATACTAACCTTTTGGATTTCAATTTGACAAAAATTGAAACTACTTTGGTTTAGAACTTCCAGTCTTCCCTGTAGCTCTTCAATTTTGTTATGAAGATCCTTTTCCTTCTCTAAAAATGTATTAGTCGACCTCTCCAGAGCAGTTTCCTTTAACTTGATCTGATCCTGTTGAGTACCAAAAATGGCATCAGCATAGCAAATTCTAAGGCATCGTTCCAACTCACTATTGTTAGTGGTGATATATTCTAGTATAACAGTTCTAGGAAAGTGAAAGGATAAAATATCTTCAAAACAAAACATTCTGAAAATGATGCAACATTCAAAATATCAGAAATAAGAAATGCCCGCCACGAGGGATTTTCTCCGTATATGATAATGCTAAGAAAAATTTCTTTGGTATTCAATGTAAAATCAAGGTGTAGATTTACCTCAAGCAATCTTATTTTCTCCTTCAGATTGGTGACCTCTTTGGAGCCACAAAGAGGAGGCATAGATTTGCTAGTTTTAGAAGTTGCTTTTGCTCCATCAAAAATTGTTGCTTGCCCATTATTTTCCTTTATCTTTTTCTCCATGCTACTGAATGCATCTTCCTTCTTGAGATCGCTTTTTAATTGAAACACTTGCTTCCTTTGTTTCTCTTTTTCCAACTCATCCTCCAATTGACAATGCGTCAACTCTTTATACTGTGATTTAAGTGTGTCTATCTCCGAATGCAGATTCCTGACCAGCGATTCCTTTTCATTAGCACTACATCTCATTTCATTTAATTCTTTCTGCATCTCCTCGGCTTCCTTCTTTACAAAATCAACCTTGTTCTCCAGTTCAATTCTTTCGTTGATCCCGTCCTCCAAAAGCAATTCCAACTCATTAATTGTTTTTCTCATTTGTTCCAGCTCTTCCGTCAAAATTTCCTTACATCCGGCCTGCTCTGAGAGGATTTTTTGCTCTTTTACATATGTTTCAACCTCAGTTTTAAGCATTTGAATTTCTTCAGAGAGGAGCCTTTGAGTTTCATCAGCATGCTTTTTCTGATGTTCAAGCTGCAGTGTTCTGTCTTCAATTTCTGACTCCATCTGTTGTATTTGATCTATCATTGAAGTCACTTGACTGGAAAGTTGTTGCAATCTAGCTTCATACCGATCCTTAACAGACAGGTGTTCCTCAGAAGCTTCTTGGAGCATTTCTTCCAGGCGGCTTTTCTGTATGCGGAGCTCATGCGCTTCAACCAGTGCTTTATTGGCTAATTTCTCATTTGCTTCAAAATTAGAAGCCATCTGAACAGAAAGCCTTCTAAATTCCTCCTGAAGCCGCTCTGCTGTATTAGCATTTTGCCACCGCATCTTTCTCAATGTTTCTTCAGCTCGTATTGCTCTCTGCTCCTGCTCAACTTTGGAAAGAGTAAGAGCTTCCAGATCTGCTTCAAATGCTGTTGCCTGCTTTTCGAGTTCTTCCTCTAAATTCTTGACATGAGCTTCAAGTCCACTTATGGTGACCAATGAATTTGAGAATTCTTTTGATTGCTCCTTCAGTTCATGCTCCAGGTTTCTAATATGGGCCTCAAGTCCACTTATTGTGACCAATGAATACGAGGATTCTTTTGATTGCTTCATCAGTTCATTCTCCAGGCTTTCAATATGGGCTTCAAGTTCACTTATTGTGACCAATGAATCAGAAAATTCCTCTGACTTCTTCTTCAGTTCATTCTCCAGATTTTCAATTTGGCTTTCAAGTTCACGTGAAGAGGCATATGTGGACGAGCATTCATACTGAATCTTCAGTTGTTCCTGTAGCTGGCTTTGCTCCAGTTTGTATGACATGTAATGATTTTCCTGCTTCATGATCTCATAGTCGAGGGCTAGCTGCTCCATTTGCATCTCGAGTTCATCTTTGTCTCTCTTGTATATCTCTATTTCACTATGGAGGTCAAGGATCTGTTGTTCAAGAAGGTACGCTTCCTTGGCATCATTATGCTCCCTCACGAGCTCCTCCAATGCTTTTTGTTCATCATCTGTGTCATCATCTGTTTGACACTTGGAGTTTGCTTCCCGTAATTTTACATCAAAATTAATTGCCCCCGATTTTCTGGTAAGGGATAATATTTCCTGATCTTTTTGTTCCAACATCTCATCTAGGTCTTGCACGGCAAGAATTAATTCCGAGTTTGATTCTTCAGTCTTCTGAAGTTGAATCTGAAGATTAGCATTAAGGTCTTTTGCATAATTTAGTTCTTGTCTGAGTTCTTCAGCAAGTGCCTGAGGATCTACTCCCTCAAAGGGCAAATTGGTTTCATTTTTTGCTTCATCTAAATGTCTCAGGAAGGCTTTAAGTTTTTCACATTCTTCCTTGAGAACATCTCTTTCCTCTTTCAAGGAAGCAATTTCTCTCAAGAGATCTTGTCCCCTTCTGCTCTCTTTCACAATCTGCTTACGAAGAGTCTGCAGTTCTAATTCCAACATCTCTACCTGCCTGGTTAAAGCAGCAAGCTCAGATTTGAGCTTCTCAATCACAATATCTGAAGCCTCCAGGGAGTGTTCCCGAATAATGATTTCTCTCGGAGTGCTTGAAGTACCATCAGTACTTGGTTCAAAGGCAGAACTCCCGAGACATTCCCATTGTGTCGTTTGATGCTCGTCATACATTGCTGTTGGTGCATCGGGTTTTGGCTGCTGAGTCCCCGAGTAATGACTCAGAGACGATGGGTGTCTGCTAGGATCGTGATCGGCGTTCTTCCTCTGGGGTTCCCAAGGTGTCTCGAGTCCTGAGCTGCTCTCAGAACTCGACATAGTGATATCAGATCCACTAGATACTCTACGATTGCCATTCATGTGGGAAACAGTCTTATTGAAAGGTACATCCTGTCAAAACCAGATGGACCACATGGACAGAATTATCATCAATATTCTAGTAAAATCGCATCAAAAGGATCACAAGTTTTTCATTTCTTGTACTAGAGGGAGAAATGATCCATATGCATAGAAGGAGATAAGATGTTTTATGTCCTTGTAATCCACAATGTATTTTAATAACTGTGCATTAAAGCGAAAGAAGTGAAAATTTACTTCAACAGAATTGTATCTAATGGTCCCATCTATGTCGCCATTGCTTAACTGTGCCCTCAAGCTCCTGTCTTGGGAATTCAATTTTGCATCCTCACTTTCTTCAACCTCTCTGTATGGATGCCAACAAAATATTTTAAATCTCAGTTTAACAACACATGAAGATATGAAAACGGAAAGCCGGGGTGGAAGGCACAAAATAATGGTATGGTATTCATCAGAACCTTTGATCAGCAGAGTCCTGTATCCTCTGGATCAAAACCTGTTAACATATGGACATACATAATTCAAATAAGGAATCCATCAATGAATTACCCTATCATAACATGACACATTCAAAGGCGAGAGAGAGAGAGAGAGAGAGAGAGAGATTTACATGCAACATAGCATCTGATTTTGAATTCTTGATGGGTAAAGACACAGAGACCTTAGCTGCCTCAGCATAAATTGAAAAATCAACCGAAGCTTCTCCAACAACCCCAGCTTTAGATGAACCCTATGAGTTTCAGTATAAAAGAATTAACACAAAACGATTGATTGGCAGCAAAGCAAAGAACAAAAGCTCAAGGCTTAGATCATTTTATACCGTCCCCAAGATAAAGTAGTATATCTTCTCATGAATCTTCCCTGATTTTGAATCTCTATTGAGTTTCACGGTTTCATATACCGGATTCTCCCATAACCAAACCCCATCTCGAACTATTGCCTTCTCCGATTTTACACTCGGTTTTCCAACATCAGCAGGAACCACAGATACCATCAATGCATCCCCTCCCACCTGTGACAGCTGCATTCACAAATAACTTATTACTTATTTCACTCTTATCAGCAAAATTGGAAAAAAAAAAAAAATTAAGTCTCTTAAATGCTATAATAAAGAAAAACCAAAACAGAACCACATTGTTAAGATTACTGAAACACAAAATCTTGATCAATTAGCCAAATTCAACAATTAATATTTATTTTAAAAAAATCGATACATAATCACCATAATTAAATTAATTACATACATTAGTCTTCATCACAATGTAAATGATTATATGAAGGTACCTGAGTTGCATGAAACTGCAATCTGAATACAACTCTGACCTTGTTCTTCTCGCTCCTCCATCGCGCCGACTTGAACATTTTTCACTATTTTACCTCAATCCCACATTATGTTTTCCTCAATCTACACATCAATCGCCGGAGCTCTCTTCTGAACTCACCTGAGCTCCGGCGAACACCCACGGAAAACCAACATTACACTCAACACCCAAGTTACAAAAACCCACCTTGAATTTCAAGCTAAAAAAGCTAAAAAGAGATAAATGTTCAAATACTGATGAAGATTCAACTGGGCACCGAGTCGATTCAGCGAAAAACCGAAGCTTAGTCAAACTCTAGCAAAATATGCAGCGCCGTTCAATCTTCTCGATACTGAAAACTCCGCAAGTGAAATTACAACAAGGCAGATCTGAAGAAGAGATACAATAATGTTTATGTATGTATATGCTCTGTTTCTCTCTCTCTCTCTCTCTCTGTCAAGAGGAGCATGAGGAGGTGTGACATTATTATTATATATTATTTCATAAGAAAAAATTGATTAAATTTAAAAATAATCGAAGGGAAGCTTCTTAGTGTTAAATTAAGATCCCTTAATCGTATATTAGGTTAAACTTTGTCTTAAAATAATTGTGGATTGTCCGTGCTTAGGTAACAGAGTGTGAATTGTCAAATCTACCCTTTGGGTATTTTTATTTATTTATTTATTTTTGTAAAATTGTCAATGCGGATTCGAAAGATTAAAAAATAAATAGATGCATTTTATTATACCATGGAAATGTGATGTATATTTTTATATTTACGGTATTTGACTTGGTTGAATTGATGCTTTAACACTGTACACGTTTATGTAATTCTTATTCTTTCTTTTTAATTTTTTATACGTATTGAAAAACTTTATTAAGCTCCGAAGATTTTTACTTCGCAGCATTTTTCACCAATGGTTTAAATAAAATTGAAAGATGAGCTAGTTCTTATGGCCATTGGAAGTTTTCCCTTACAAAATAGTGCAATTCAAAAGTCCTCAATCCAAAATTTTTGCACCCAATTTCGAATCTGCTTATGCTAGTGGGACAATTTGTTTTTGCATCTTTTCTTTAAAATTTGAGGTATTAACTAGGAGTCGACCTCGTTTAAGATCAAACAATACTATCGAATTGAGTAACAAGTTGAGAATGATAACTACAGGCGAAATTGTTACTTACCGAACATTAAGATCCGTGATAGTTGTTGATATGTTTTGTTGCATTTAGGTAATGTCAAGATTGTGAAAGAATGTAGAAAGGATCCAAAGAAATTGATGAAATGGATAGGGACCCTCCATTCCAAATAGGGCACACCAATAGCCCCTCATGCATTTCTTCAACAAATAGGGTCCAATCAAATTGTCAAATCGAAATAACCAATGGATATACTTAAAAAAATGATTTCTAAAGTGTTCCTCAAATTCAGCCTTGCTTTTCCTCAAAACTTTTTATAATTGCCTATGAAAAACATGCATGAGTATTCAAAGTATACATCATATTTGTAATATGTTCGACAATACGAAAGGATACAACTAATCAAACATGAAATATCGTATTTATATATTGTGTGAGTGAGAATTAGAATCCGTTTGGAAGGATTTTGAAAAGTCAAAAGTAGATTTTGAACATACTTAGACAATAATCTGAAATTATTTTGTTTGATTAAAAGAGCATTTAAAGGAAAATATTCTACAAAAAGTAAAAGTAGAAACCTTGTCAAACGAGACCTTAGTGCAAGTATATCAAAAGTGTAGCCATTTCGAACAATAACTTTTGGGTCTAGTATGTTAAAAGGGTGACCCTTCTGGTTTTTCGTTTTGGGAAAGGGTCATGTGACCATGTAACCCTAAAACTTACAAATATTGTTACATTACTCTTTCTTGATTTATAAGTGTGAAAATTTATTAATTACTCTGATGAAGGGCTAAATGGTCATTTGGAGAAATTAAATAGCTTATGACGATGGATGATGGCCAAGTAGCAACGGTGTCGGCTTGACTAGATTACAATTATTTATCGACGATTAATTTAAGTTTCGAAAATGACTTTTTAACTATGAAAAATTCCTCTTTCGCCAATTATTTTTGAGCCCTAATAAACTTAAATAACTTAATTTAGGACCTTAACAAGGAAATAGAGAATCGCTATGATTTTACAGATTTTAAACTTATTTTTCAAAGAATCTTACTCCCGTTGACCAAATTTTGGCATCAACAACAAAAAAAGTCAATTAATAATAAAAGTTGATGCTAATAAAAAAGAATTAATACATAAAATAGATTAAACGACATGGAGTCATAGAAGATACAATAGTTATAAAATTAAAACGTGATTAGGCCATACCAATTAAAATATGTTAAGTAGTTATAAAGTTAATGGATCATATTGAAGTAAATATCTATTAAAATCTCTAATATATAGTAAAAAGTGCTTAGTCCCTGCTTGGTAAAAATTAAAATTTTAATTTAAGTCAAAGTCAATAATTAATTTTAATCATATTTTATAGGACCCACTACTTTTCAATCACATATTTCATCGACGTTTATCAAAATATACTAAGATCAGATTTTAATTCTCACCGGCCACGAGCTAAGTCCATATCATCTAGTAATAAGTCAAAAATAAACAGCGAAGCACAATTTAACATCAACTATTTAATGATCAAGATTGTAACACTACAATAATAACTAAAATAATTCATTCACCCTTTTTACTTCTTAAAAAATTTTCTTATGCTAATCTACCATATACATAATTTAGAGTGTCGACGAATTGTTTAGGGCTCATTTGGAGGACTTTTGCTTCTTCTTTTTGTAAAAGAGCTTTTTGAAGAAGCTAAATCAGATCAATTTTTTTAAAATTTCTTTTAACCAAATAAAGTACTTCTTAAAAATTACCAAAATATGTTCGAAAGTAATTTTTTAATTTCATAAATAACTGTTGACTTTTCAAAAACTCTATCAAATGAATCCAAATTGTATTACTCCGATTTTTTTCGTGTAAGATACGCAACTTATAAGTGCCAATTAATCACAACTCATCATTATTTTAAGTGATCATTTTTTCAAAAAAGTAATTAATGATTACAAAAAAACAAAGATACTCGTCTTCGTTTGTCAAAAAAGAATGACAATTTATGCATATAGACCCACTCACCAGTAATGCATACTAATATTTATAATTAATTATAGGTATAAAATCAAGAACGAATTAACTATATTGTCTGTGTTTAAACAAATTTTGGCATATTGTATTCAAATTAAGAGTAAAGAAAACGCCTAACGTTTGGCATTGTTAGTTGGTGGGCATGGTGTTGTATATCAATCTCTTAACTAATGAATTGATACAAATAGGGTGGGGGTTGGATGTAATATTAATTAATAGGAAAAACCCTAATTTTTTAACCACGAAATCAATCTATTTCACTTTCAAACCATTGTTATTTTAGCTTTTAAGGTTATGTATTGACTACGTTTTGCATTAGATATATAAGATTTTAACTTTAGTTTTCATCTTATTAAAACATGTCTTGTGGTACATTTAGTACACTCAAATATATGTGTCTATAGGTCGTGTTAGCACATGAGTTTAATGACCCGATCGATATGCTATATGGTATGTGATTTACACCCCTTGCGCACGTACATAAATAGAGTCTTTATGTTACACATGATTACACTTTCATCAAATGTTGTCGTATATAAATTAGTGAATATTTTTATCATTTTTCCTTTATAAGATAAGTAACAATTGCTTTCCCTTCAACACCTAATCCTCTTCCAATTAGTCCATGAGTTTGAACTCCAATTTCTTAGCCAAGCATCGATTTGGAGAAGTAAATAAGTGATTTCGATATTCTCACAGAGGAAAATATGAATTTGCTTTGATCTTTCAAAAAGAATAAGTGGGTCCTGCTCAAACTATGCCAAATTTCCAACAAACATAATTTAAACTACAAATTGACTTTTAAATAAGAGCTTTGACATTAAGCCTCCGTTTGGTATACATTAATATTTTCATTTTCATTCTTCTACTTATTTTCAACCATACATTCTTTTATAAAATAATATTTTCTATCACATCAATAACTTTTTCTTCTTTTTTAACTACATATTCCTCATCCATCACATCAAAAAAATGTATTCTTCTACTCAAAATGTGTACCAAAAGGGGCCTTAGTGTTGCTAACTATGAGACTGTAAATTAAGATCTAATACTTTCATGCATGTAGAGATAACTTATGATCAATTTGATATATCATTTTTAGACAATATCCTATCATTAATTATCCCATATGAAGACAAATTGGCACCAATGAAAAAACACAATTTATTTTCCAAATGTAATAATTAATACGATTTCATGTATTTATATTTTACCATGTTTGGTTCGGCTAAAAAGATGATTAAAATCTTAGTCAAATTTAATAATTAAATTTTAACCAAGCAAGTTATTGAATTCACAAATTTTCAATCACACAATTCATTAACTTTTATCAAAATTTACTAAAAATTTAATTTTTATCTACAACCAAACAAGGGTTTATATATAACACGACTCTCTGTTTTAAAAATCATTGTTCTGTTAAAGATTTAACTGGTGGATTTTTTAATAAATATGTGACACTTATGTAAAATGGTGAAGCTTGGATTAGAGGGCAGTTTGGGGGTTACAG
>CAIGRB010039271.1:27917-43288 GCA_903798255.1 Fraxinus quadrangulata
TCCAATTCTTCATTAAACATAACATTTAACCTACAAAACACAATATAATATTAATTAAATAGAATTTAATTAAAAATAATAATAAAATATCATGATTTAAGGCAACAAATAAGTGTATAAAATACACTTATCACCACTTAATCTCAAAGTAAAATAACTTATAGATTCAATGAGCATGAAATAAACTGAAGTTGTACAAAAGTTACAAAAGATGAAGATCCGAGCCAATGAGTTAAGTCGTCTCCTTAAGATACTGATGTAATTAAATATATTCATTCAGTCAATCGTGTCAAAATTGAGTGAATAATATTGCTTTTCTGATAGAAAAGAGTCACTAAGCTGATTTCATGGACAAAGCCCTTGAGCTTTGTTGTCAATTTTCATCATTTAAGCAGTCGCGATGATTTATTATGTAGCTGGAAATAGATTTTTATTTATTTATAGTTCGATAGGGAATTCACTTAGATTAGTTTTCACAGAATTGTCTTTGTTTAGAAAAGTAAGTTAAGATTTCTAGTTTTCCTAGAATTATGGTTCATTATTTTTGGTTGTTTTTAAATAAAATTTGAGTTACTCTATATCCAATTTATTCAACATTCATAGCTAATCAACGAATAATTAATGACCAAATTGTCGATAATTCAATTGACTCGACGTGTAGTTGGAGTGTAAATTATCTTCCGTAGTATTCGCTTGCATCATATTCATACATATATATAAATATGTATAAAATGAACAAAGGAGTATCTTGGCCGTAACTTCTTGGATTATACTTCACAACATCTAGCAAGAATAAGAAAATATCAATTGGGCATGCAATTTTAACAATTTTAAGAC
The DNA here is from genome assembly GCA_903798255.1 of Fraxinus quadrangulata. Classification (NCBI taxonomy): domain Eukaryota; kingdom Viridiplantae; phylum Streptophyta; class Magnoliopsida; order Lamiales; family Oleaceae; genus Fraxinus; species Fraxinus quadrangulata. Next base: position 28,755 of record CAIGRB010039271.1, read on the forward strand.
CAATTTTATTTGTCGTATCCATTGAAAGAAAAAACGGTCTCCTTAACAAATAATTTCTATGTTTTTCTATACTTGAAAAATATTACCTAACATCAAGTAATATGTATTTTTTTTTTTTGAGCGCGCTATAAACATAATTCTAAATTTATGTAATTATAACGTTGATTACATGTTACTAATAAAGCATTTACCTTGTTCTTCCTGCTTAAATATATGCTACACGCATGCCCAATAAGTGATATATAAGCTTCAAAAGTAGACGATAAAATGAAATAAAAATGAATTACTAATATAAATTGAAGTTCAAAACAATACGTATGCCGTGACATTTTATGTCACAAAATATATTTCAATTCTTCAATAATGATTCTAATATTACTGCATGATAATATATATATAAAGAAGAAAGTGACATAAATATATTTCTATCGTTTTTTCAAGTGATCTATCTAATTTAAATGTTAAAACTCACCAATGTCTTCTAGAATGAGAATTAATTAAAATTATAATCATAACTTAATCTATTTTTTAATTTTTTGGTCAAATTTAAACAATTTGGTTAGTAATGTACATAATATTAGATATTAATATTATACATGAATTTAACTAATTCTAAGATAGAAAATACCAAACTTTGAAAATATAATATAATATCTAAATTTGACTTCTTGTTAACTCCAAAACAATCATAAACAAAATTAAAAATGAGTCAAAGTTGAGTATTACATTCCAAGTGCCTCAGTCCATAACTCCCACTAATCAAATCTATATTTTAAATGAACTTAAAAGTACATTTGGTAGATTGATCGAATCAAACATAACTTAATCCCTGTTTTTAAAAAAATTAAAATTTTAGTATATTTTGATAAAAGTTAATGAAATGTTCGGTTGAAAAGTTTTTTTAAAAAATGTGAATTCTATGAGATATGTTGTTAAAATAAATTGTTAACTTTGCCTTATATTTTTATCAATTGTTAACTTAAGACATGCTAACTCATCGTTCGTAAAACAGATCACTGAAGTCGATTTTTAGTTGAAACTTCCAAATTTAATTATTTTTCTACTTTTTCTCCTCTGAAACAGCCCGGTTGAAAACGTCAAATCTTTTATTTAAGGCTCTCAAATTGCTTGAACGTATCGATTTTGTATAAATCGTGTACTTGTACAGTTTCATATGTTTTGGACTTCTTTAATTATTATCAACTTCTTGCTACATAAATATTGGACAGTTGAGACTACAAGAAAAATGGAAAAAAAAAACGAAAAAACCAAAATTACTCCACTGCATTCAGCCGTTCCCAAGCAGGCCGGCCGGCTGCCCTCCTCTACCTCATAACCTTCTCATACATATAAAATGCAAGTACACATTCTTCCCTTTCATTTTGAAACTACCGTCTCACCGTGCAGTACTGTAGCTAACGTGTAAAGTATCCTCAAACAGACGGTACGACTCTGTACTCGTACTGCATGCACAGAGATCGAAAATGAGGCAACCAGGGGCGTATTCGGGGCTAAGAATATCAGGCAAAACAGGACCTCATTCTTTGCCACTAGCTAGAATCAAGAAAATAATGAAGAATTCGAGCGACGAAGTGAAAATGATATCTGGTGAGGCCCCCATTGTTTTCTCCAAGGCAAGTGAACTGTTCATAGAGGAATTAACCAAAAGGGCTTGGATGATGACACTGCAAGCAAAGAGAAGGACACTTCACAAAGAAGATGTGGCTTCTGCTGTTATAAAAACTGATATTTTCGACTTTCTTGTCAATCTTGTTTCTGAAAATTCTGGTAAATCTGAGGACCCTCAGTCTGTAATGGAGGCATGAACGCATGTACAAGTTTTCTTCTAATAACATATATGAAAACCTACGTTAAGGGTTTAGGAATTATTGTTTCCACGTCGACTGAGGTAAATGATCTATATTTTACGTAAAATTAGGTTTAACTTATTAATAAATATATACGTATAAGATGTTATAATTTCTTTGATTTTTAGATGTTATAAATTATTGATCTTTAACTGAAATTCTGCAACTAATAGTTTGCAATGATATAGGATCTTTTGGTGTATGATTTACTTCATTTGGCTTTCTATTTCGGTTTAAATTTGTTGCCTCGATTTGACTAATTTAATTGTCGTTCCACACCACTCTCAACAAAGTGACAGTCGAGTCGGAAAAATAAATTTGGACTTTATTTTTTGTTATATCTGTGTTTAAACGTCTTCTGTTAAAGCCCAATGATGAAGCCCAACTTAAATTGATCAGCCCAATTGTCTTTTATGAGTGTGATCCGATCTGACCCTCTTGTGTGTACATTCTCGCGTTTTCAGTTATGCGACTTTGGTTTGTTGAAGTTAAATGGCTTAGATTATGACACCTGGTGCTGGCATGATCGTTGGATGCATGGTGACTCATTATATTTGAGACTCTTCCATTCCTTTTGTTGTGCGATTGAATCTAGGGCTTTCTCTCATCTGTTTTTACTCTCTATATTTTTCTCTCTAGATGAAACTTTGGGTTCTTATCTTATAATCTTGAGATTAGAATATTTTGGTGATTTTTATAGTAGATTACTGGATTTGGATGTGTTTTCATGTGTTCTTGGTGAGCCAGAAATCAGATTATTTGGTGTAATCTGTAAATAGAGAAGAAAGAGAATTAGGGCTGAGGGTTTTGAGTCGAGTGACTCTTTTGTATCTCTGATCTTGTATCTTGATAAATTTCGTTTGAATTCTAGTGGATTAGAGCGATAATCACTACGGTGAATGCTCAAAGGGTGAGTAGCCAAGTTTTTTGATGAACATCCTGACCTTCAGGTGAAAAATCTTTGTGTTTTTGTTATATTTTGTATATTATTGAGACTGTAAAATACCAACAGTGGTATCAGAGCATTCGATTTGTTCTTGGAAGCCTCTAATCTGAGTTGTTTGGGCATTCTTTGGAATCTGGTAGCTAATCCTTCACGGATCTGTACAAAGGAGAATTGATCTTCAACCCTTTTGTAGAAAGTAAAATAGTCTGGTTTTCACTATTTTACACTATTGCACTGAGACGCGTCTGGTAACAAATTTCTAAATCATACTTTAGTTGTTATTTTTGAACACATTAGTTGTCTGAGTCTTCTTGGTTGGAAACTACTTTGATCTTCCTTTGTCTAGAGTTTCATAAGAGAACCTTAAAATCTGAGGGGACAAGGTTTAACGGTTCCTTCAAGATATCCTTCACTTCTGTTTTTCGAAAATATTAAATTATGTGACTTGTTTATTCATGACAATTTGCTTTCGTAGTTCTCGTGCATAAGTTTTGTGTGTGAAGATCATTTGTACTTTAACACTTGGTGTGTACTGTGTTGTAAATACATACTATCTTAATTCTTGTTACTACTATTGTAAAGAAGATGTGGCTTCTGTTGTTATAAAAACTGATATTTTCGACTTTCTCGTCAATCTTGTTTCTGAAAATTCTGGTAAATCTGAGGACCCTCAGCCTGTGATGGAGGCATGAACGTATGTACAAGTTTTCTTCTAATAACATATATGAAAACCTACGTTATGGGTTTAGGAATTATTGTTTCCACGTCGACTGAGGTCAATGATCTATATTTTTACGTAAAATTAGGTTTAGCTTGTTAATATATATACGTATAAGATGTTATAATTTCTTTGATTTTTAGATGTTATAAATTATTGATCTTTAACTGAAATTCTGCAACTAATAGTTTGCAATGTTATAGGAGCTTTTGGTGTATGATTTACTTCATTTGGCTTTCTATTTTGGTTTAAATTTGTTGCCTCGATTTGACTAATTTAATTGTCGTTCCACACCACTCTCAACAAAGTGACAGTCGAGTGGGAACAATAAATTTGGACTTTATTTCGAGTGAATTTGTTTCAAATGAGGTTATCATTTCCAATGAGGGAGAAAAAAAAATTAGAAAAAAAAGAAAGAAAAAATGGAAACAAACAATTGACTCTCTCGTCATTCGCAATGTTCCCATTATCTTAAAAGACTCCATTTATCATTTACTGTTCATTTGTGAAATCTTTTTTTTTTTTTTTTATCAATTTTATCCATATCCATTCTCCACTAGTCATCCAAGTTTCAAGGGTAATATGGATTTCTTCCTATCAATACCTACAATTGTTGACTTTGAATATCTGCTTACTTCTTAAAAGAGAAAAAAGGAGGAAACAACAACTTCTTTCACAAGCTCTCTGCTTCAAATTGACAGCATCAATTTCATCTTCGCTAGCAAGTTAACAGATTTTACAATTCAATACTAAATCGTATATTTTGCGATTTTTGAATTCCCCACTGTAAGCATAGGAAAATCGTGAGAACAGTAATGAAAAGTTTGATATATTTGGTAAATAGATTGTAAAGAATTTGCACTGTACTCAGAGATAATGGAGAAGATAACGAGTTACCTATTCTTCGAAAGTGGTCAGGTTTGAGAATTCTATTAATTTCTTAGTTAGTTTCTATAATTCGATATAAGTTTGCAGTTTAGTTTCACTTGTGAACATTTACATTACCATTTTAGGGTCTGAATCTCTTGACTTTGCAAAAACGACCCAAAATGGTACTGTAACACAATAACTCCAACTATGCATCGCGCCTTCTTCCTTTTCTCTCTGCACACGTCTCCGCGCTGTATGGAGACAGCTGCCTTGCGGAGACCCCTCCTCGTGCGAGGAGATGTGCGCGGAAACACTGTGCAGAGCATGTCTCCCCATGCGCGCGGTCCGCACTGGACGGAGCATGTCTCCATGTAGTGTGGAGAGAGTTGTCTCAGCGTTGCACGGAGACATATCAACAATTAATTTTAATCACACATTCTATATGACTCACAATTTTTATAAACTTTTTAATCACGTTTTATTAAATTTCATCAAAATTTTCTAAAGATCTAATTTTCAGTAAAATCAACTAAAGGTGAAGTGGTTTGATAGTTTTTCTTCAGCTTTAAGTTGTGTGAAAATCATGTTCAAATTTAATATCTATATTGATGATTTCTAATAGTTGAGGAATTCATATATTTAAATAAGTTGAAGACTTAGAACTTCACTTTAAAGGTCGGATATCGAAAACCACATTATCAAAAAAGAAAAGCAGCCAACAATTACAAAAAGGATTTCTTGCCAGCAGTGCTATTTTTGTTAATTCACCCAGCATATTGGCCCTAAATGAAGCCCAAGGAGCCGTGTCATATAACTAAAAAATGGGCCACATGTTGTAAACTATATTCTTTCACTCCTATAATTTCTGTGGGCTGGTCTTCTCCTCTGGGCAATGATTCTTCTGAAAGCCCAAGTAGAGTGGGTAACCACCACGGCCCTCCAATCAAGCCCGCAAGAATCCGTGTCTTGAATGGTAAATAGGGTGGGAACTGGAAGTATGGTTCTCGATTCTAATCTTTTTGTTTTATTTCATTTTTATGTTTTTCAATTTAACTTCAGAATTCCAAAATTTTGTGGGGGTCAATGGACCCTACATGAGACCACGTGGCTCCACCCTTGGTTGTAACTATTTGGTGCATTTGAAATACTAGGTTGATAAACAATATAGATAGATGTCCTAATAAATAGGGGTACCATGGTACGATTGGAACTGATTTTGATGAGAATAGAAATTGATACACCTAGGATAATGAGAATTCTATACATGGATTAAATGATTTCTTATATGATGACGGAATCGAATCGAATCAGATTAGAATCAATCGGTTTCGATTCAATTCAATTCTTTTATTTTTCAAAATAATATAATGAAATCTAAACTTTTTGTATACATTTTCTTGTTTTATTTTCACGCCTTTTGTTTCAAGACACGAGCATTTATTACTCTATGTATAGATATTTAATAATGATTCACTTAATATTGAGATTAGAAAAAAAAAATCAATTAAAATTCAATCAATATGAATCGAACCATCTATCATAATGCAATAGTTGTTTGGTTTCAATAATTCCAAATTTTTAACCGTCGTTTAATTTTAAACGTTTATACAAAATATAACATTTTATTTAAGTACTTTTGTAATAAGCATTAATTTGGATTGATTTATCGGTCACTTATTTTTATAATTTATAATTTATACTTTTTTATAAACACTTTCTAAACATATTCTAAACTAGTATCACAATGATTTCTCTTGAATTCTTCTATAAAACAACATTTTCTACATGTAAATGAAAAAAATAAAAATAAAAATCAAACTTTATCACGTGCCAATCACGTGTTCATATCCCAGAGAGATAAATTGATAAAATGGAATCCCCACCTTCAATCCATAGCTCTTTGTTTCAAAACTTCAAGCACTGAGACACAGGAATTTATTAAATTTCATAGAATTAAGGCGAACCCAGAAATTATCTCAATCTTTATTGATCCCATCTAATGAATTTCGTTTAATTTATCGAAAAAATGGATAGTTTCACTCTTAGTACAGCCACCATTCCCAACAAATTCTTCGCAATTCGATTCTTCTCACATTCCTTTTTTCATGTCAAGAAATCACCAATTCTGTCTTTTAACACTAGGAAACCCAGTAAACTTCTTGTGTTTGCATCCAATGATGAGTCGAAGCTTGACGTATGGGACCAAATGGAGCTCAAGTTTGGTAGAATGCTTGGTGAAGACCCTAAAATCACCTATGCTAAGGTCCCTTCTTTTTGCCCTTTTAGAATTCAAACACACGTATTAACAGTGTTTATATGTTATTATTATTATTATTATTAATTATATTTGCTCTCAGGTTGTGTTTGCGGCACCAGATTAGATCAGAGAAAAATATAGTGTAAAATTGTAATACATTCTACAAGGTAGATGATATTATAGTCTATTAACATGAATAGCGTTCTTTGATTATTCATTCTTGAATGAAAAATCAAAGAACACTAGCCTCCTGAATGTACTACAATACTATATACCATATTACTAAAATTACTTAAGACGATGTACCGTATTATCTATTATAATTTTATACTATATTTCTTGAGGTCTAAGCCAGTGGCCAAACACAATCTCAGTGTGTTGGCGGGGACGTCACTGATTATTTTATATGAATGAAGAAGAAAGGAAATGGAATTCAGGGAACATCTGGAATTATGAAAAATGTTAGAATCTTTGCACTTCAACATTTATGGTGCTATATTTTGTCTAGTGCTGCTGATTTATTTCCAATGATGGAAAAATAGATATAATTTTGCTTATGTTGATAGTAAATAAGAATCTGCTAAGGTTTCCTTTTAATTATTTGTGAAGAAATTGATTATAATGTGATAGGAGTCCGAGATTGCAGCTTCGAGCTATGTTGTGGCAAAATGCATCACTATTTTATATTTCTATCTATAATTACTTCATTATAGATAGGACATGACTAGTATCATAATAATTGAAAATACTGAAAAGGATTGGGCTTGATATGTTGATTTCTTTGAGTTTTTAAGCAAAGATTTTTTAGATAATTTGCTATTATTCTGTTCTGTTTCTAATCAATGTTTTTGTTAAGATCATTACAATATTCATTGCAGTTGTTCTGAATTTTTAGATAATGGGTCGGAAGTCAAACCCTGATATGACTTACTTGGAAATTGAGAAGCTACTACAGAAGAAGAAGGGTAAAGCAGTGAACAATGAAATAGAGGAGATCCCATTTGATGTCTCTGTGGATAAAAAATCAACAAATTCAGTGGATGGGTTAAATTTGGTTCGACCTGCGCCGAGGAAAGGGATAGAATTTGAGGCTAATCGTAAACAGGTAGAAACAGATGATAAGAAATCTAACCCACCAGTTACAAAAGCCACGGAGAAAACCACCCAAAGCAGTGTTCCCAATGTTATCTTGCGAAAGCCCAGTTCGTTTAATGAGGACGATGTGGGGGGTGAAAAATCTTCTAGGTTTGGGATGAAACCAAACTTATCACTGAAAATGCGTAAAGAACCGCAAAAGGACAGGTTTAGCGATATCACACTGTTGAAGAAGCCTGAACCAATGAGTTCTGCAGTAGTCAACGACATTGAAGATAGTGTGCAAAACAATTTTCCATCTACAGGAAAAGTTGATGATTTCACACTTTTGAAAAAGCCAGAGCCAATGAATCTCAATGTGAATAATGAGCGAGAACCAGAATTATCTAGGGATCATACTGAATTTAGATCCATTAATGATTTGACAGAGAACAGTTTAGATGTTCCGCACTCATCAGGTGAATTGGTGAACATGATGGATGGCAATCTCAATCAATATACGGAAACTAGGAAAAGAGATTCAGAAGTGGATAATATGTCTGCGACAGGTAATTGTCATTCTGTGGATAGGATTTTCATGTTTTAGCATTAGAGAATTGAAATGTGATTACGGATTACTAAGTTAAGGTTCATTTTTATACAATCTGTTGGTTCTTTTTTCAAGAATTGCAGGCTAATACTCAGACTAGAGAGAGAACATTTGCTTCTAGTGGACCTTCTGAGACAATGGCAGCTGAAACTACTCCTAAAATACCTATGGATACTTTGCTGATTGGAAAACCAAAAATGTATCTTTAGTCTCTCTCTATCTCCTTTTTTTCTTGCTGCTACATATTGTTTTTAAATTTCATTAAAATGTTGTGTAATAGATTAGATCGCTCTGTTAAGTCAACAGAACAACATAGTAGCAAGGTCCTGATTCCCACGAATTCTAAAAGCTATGGCAATCCCTCGGAGCTTGAGAACTTCCTCACAACTTCACCGATAAAGGTTGGCAATTTATGTTTGAGTACATTAGTTAGCTGGGAATTTTTTTATTTTTATTTTTATTTTTAATTTTTTTCCCCTGTGGAATGTGATTGTTGCATATTCATCTAGGACCATGAAGATAATGACTGGGCAAGGGCTGAAGAGCTGGTTAAGACAGGAGAAAGAGCAGAAGTGGAATTAATTAGCTCCAGCACGAGAGGATTTGTTGTGAGTTAACAGATATTCATATAGTGAGCATTGCTTGTTTAGTTTTAATTTCTGTTTACCGTTTTGATTTTCCTCCTCTCTGTACAGGTATCATTTGGTTCCTTGATAGGATTTCTACCATACCGTAATCTTGCTGCCAGGTGGAAGTTCTTAGCTTTTGAATCCTGGCTGAGAAGGAAAGGTTTAGACCCTTCCATGTACAGGCAAAATTTGGGCATCATTGGAAAATATGAACCTACTAGCACAACAGCTTCTGTGGAATCAATGCTAGATTCTAAAGCTGATTATAAGGCTGAGGGGCAGGTATCATCAGATATGAAACTGGAGGATCTTCTCATGATTTACGACCAAGAGAAACTCAAGTTCCTATCATCATTTGTTGGCCAGGTTTGGATGACAATGTTTGAAGTCGAAACCCTTGTCTTTAAAGATGAATTATAATTCACCAAATACCTACTGTGCTCGCAGAAAATCAAAGTGGGTGCGGTATTGGCTGACAGAAAATCCCGCAGACTGATATTTTCCATAAAATCAAAAGAAAAGGAAGAATTGGTTGAAAAGAAGAGAAGTCTCATGGTAAGAAAGTAACACATAATTTAATTTGACCAGTTGAAGTGAGTTTTAAGTTGGCCCTTTGTAAATTTTCTTTTCCTTAAGGTCCATGTTTCCAAAATCTTGCTTCAATATTTTTTTCACAGGTAAGAGCGTTATTTAAGAAAATAAAATGTACTGAAAACAAAAAGATCAATTCTGTGAAAAATGTAATTGTCACTTCAACTCAATCTCCTGGTCGCATTCTCCTATCAGTCCCTTTGTGACCAAAGCTTAATGAATCTCCTGTTCATTTAAATTGTCCCCAGGCATGTACGTAGTTCTTATTATGACTCTTTTTCAATCTTATTATCATATCTCTGCTAAATTATGCGCTATGGTGTCCCAATTCGTATTTAAATAAACATTTTAGAGGTAGGACTGATAAAAAACATGATGCAACGGATCCAACAAAAGACCGAAGTTTCATAGTATCATAATTCAACTGGAATATAATCGGTAAACATGTATAATGCACTGACACGAACATGTCGGACATGCCGACACACGATTTTTTTAAAAAATATTGGCATGACGCATGCCAACACGTTGATTAAGTTCTTTAAAATTCTTCATTTATATAGTATAAATTTAGTTCTATACTTGTTATTAATTTTTTCTTGTTGAAATATTTTAAATATAAGTACCTATTTGTTATTTAATAATAACTTGAATTAAAAATATATAATATTTCTTATTGAGAAAGAAAAATGACCATGGTAGAGTTACGTGGAGAGTTGGCGGGTGGGTCTACCTCTATTTCTTCTAACATGTTTTACCGCGACTGTGGTAGCATTTTGAATGAAGTTTCTTTATGTTTAGTCAAGATATGTCTCAATCATTTTATTCATCCTTTTCTTAATTTGTACTCATTTAGTTCCTCCTCTACCGGTTTGGTATATATCCTTATTTCATATTTTATCTGTTTTCTTATAGCTACATTCCTGAAAATAGTTATTTCTATTACACAAACCTAAGCAAGCTTTCGTTCTTTAGTGGCCCAACATTCATCTCTGTACTATAGCTGGTTTAATGACCATTTCTAGAAATTTTGTAGGAATTTTTTATCATAGCACTTTTTCGTTATACCGAACTTGCTCTGGTACACAATAATACACCACAAAACTAGAAAACAATCCGAAACTGCCATTTGTACTCCAGGTAGCCAAATTTATTGCAAGCTATGAATCCCGTAGTTAACATCTAACTAATGTTCTATTTCTATTTCCCTTCTTTAATGCTTAAAATACTTCTGATTTTGTAGATCTCGATTTTGTTTTATATGTTTTCCATTTTTACATATGTAAATATATCCAGATATAGCATTTTGTGACAATAGTGAACTTGGTATTAACTTGTCACTTTGATGGTGAATCATTTGTCACTATTTGCAATCTCGAATTAGTATTCGATTTGGAATGATTTGCCTTTTAGTAAATCTGGTTCATTAACCCTGCCCTAGCTGTCTTTGTCGTGCAACACAAACACATGCAGAAGTATTTAATATGAAAGAAGTGTTTGCTGGACAAGATGGCATTTTATCATTGAGTATGCCTCAAGGTCTCTCACATTCATATATGAATCCCATCATATGAGGATGCTCTATCTCTTATGCACTAACGTTTCAGGTCTTGAGCTTTTATGCTGTTCTTATTGCAGGCAAACTTGAGTGTTGGAGATGTAGTGAAGTGTTGCATTAAAAAGATCACTTACTTTGGCATATTTGTTGAGGTAAATAAATGGTTCGTTAGCCTTCCCACTCATAATATGGTTACTTCTCGAGTGTTCAGATATTATGACACCTCCTTTGCCTAAATGATTTATTTTTGATTAATATGTTTACTTCTGTATGTGTTGCGGTATTGTCTTCACTTGGTAAATGCTTTTTGTAATGGGGAATAATGAATTCCATATACAGGCTAATCAGATGTGAACAAAATATCTTTGTAGGTTGAAGGCGTACCTGCACTTATTCATCAGACAGAAGTATCATGGGATACCACCTTGGACCCTGAATCATATTTTAAAGTTGGTCAGGTACTTCATATCTCTAGAACCTCAACTGTGCATTCCTTCAGTAAAGCTGATATTTTTAATGCTAGTAAATTCACCTGATCAAGTCTTTTGGCTTGCAGATTGTTGAAGCAAAAGTTCATCAATTGGATTTTTCACTTGAACGTATATTTTTGTCGTTAAAGGAAATAATGGTATTCTTCATCCATTTTCTTGGACAGTATGGTGTTGATCAAGGAATTTTATATTGCAATTGAACAATGCTCTTTTTCTTTTTCATGGCAGCCAGATCCACTGATGGAGGCGTTGGAGGCTGTAGTTGGTGATCACAATTCCTTAGATGGTCAACTTGAAGCAGCTGAAGCAGATGTCGAGGTTTATATTTTTCGAGTCTTTAAATAGGAACAACTTTATGCTTCTATTACAACATGCTACCCTGGGATTCACACTTACTTTTAGAGAGATGGATTACCCTAACGTGTTTTTTAATATTATGTTTAATAGTGGGCCGATGTGGAATCGCTTATCAAAGAACTACAACAATTCAATGGCATCGAGTCTGTATCAAAAGGACGCTATTTTTTGAGTCCTGGTTTGGCCCCAACATTTCAGGTATGTAACTAATCAAATTGACCAAGCTGAGCGAAAAGCAAAACCTCATTTTTTCTCAAATTCATTTTTAATCTCACATCTCATGGAATTCACAACTTTTATCAACTTTTCAACAACGTATTTCATCAACTTTTATCAAAATATGCTAAAAATCTGATTTTTTAGCTTAAACCAAACAGGGGCAAGAAAAAAAATGGCCACTCTCATTAAGCATGAATGGAAACGATAAAAAGTTTGCTAGCTTCTGGTCTATATTGATTTTTGTCCATGCAAATCCTATCACAATGTTATCCTATTGATCAGTTGACAGCACTGAGCTGAATAATAATAAAACTGTACATGTTTTGCTAGTTTCTGTGGCCCGTGACCTTTTCTTTTAATGTTATTTCATGGCCTTTTGACAGGTTTATATGGCGTCCATGTTTGAGAATCAGTACAAGTTACTTGCTCGAGCTGGAAATAGAGTACAGGAGGTGAAACTTTAGTATCTAACTCAGTTTTTAACAGTTTCCAGCATAATTAGATGCCTAAAACTTTACTTGAGCACCTATATGCGTCATTTGCGCAGGTGATTGTGCAAACGTCATTGGGCAAAGAAGAGTTGAAATCGGCAATTCTGACCTGTACCAATAGAGTGGAGTAAACAATGGCAGGTTACTCAAATTTGTTGTTTTCTGATAAGAATAGGTAAAAATAGTGTACCCACAACGCAGTCTCGAGAATATCATCTTCAGTCCGACTAAAAACTCGAGAGAATTTCAGAAACTTGAACTCATCCCTATACTGAGACGAATATTAGTGTTGGTACTTAAAATGTCTAATTATTTTATAACTCACTTTTGTAATTTATTTCCTGTAATATTTGCTCCGTCATTTATTTCCCTATTTTTATTTATTTATTTATTTTACTCTGACCAGGTTTTGTAGCTGTTAACTAGTAAGTTTTAGCTCTATCATCAAGGTGTGAAAAGTTGCTGTATTTTATACCAAATCAATTTTAATATTCTGTAAAATTCACTGCTTTCTGTCACCATATCCATGTAGAAGGTGACAATTATTGAATATTTGATGATTTAAATGGCAGCTATAGATGTGCATAAATTTGTGGCTTCAGGGATTCTCTTTTTACTTTCTTATATTTTTAGCGTCTTTGGTAATGAAGGCTAAGCCTTACAGAGCCAAGGCATTATGGCCTTTACACTGTTAGTGATAGTGAATAATAATACAATCATTTTCAAAGTATGAAAACTCGTGGAGAACTATTTTAATGTTTAAATAACAAGTTATATATAGCCATTGTAATGGTTCTCCACGAGTTTTTGATAACAAGTTATATATAACAAGTTGTATCAATAACTATTGTTTTTTATACATTGCAATGGTTCTCCACGAGTTTTTGATACAAGATCTCTAATGAAGTGAAATTCGAACATCAATGTTTTTAGTCATGACGTGAAAATGTGATTCTTGTACAATTGGAAGGAAGATTAACTATCAGATAACACAACAACAATCTGATTCATTCAATATACTTTAAGATACAAGCTTCCTTTATAGCATCGGTCACTACACATGTACAGAATTCTGTAGTGAACAATGCCACTATATGTTGCACCTGAGATTTCCATCTAAAGCATGCATTACACAAAGTAAAAATGTATGATGTGGTTGATTTTCTGTTCTCCCTATTACTATTATAATTTGAATCAATATTCCTTTTAGTTTTATACCTTTACTACAATGACCAAACACTATACCAACATAAGTTGAAATTTTTAAGTATCTCAAAAGCCATTTCAAAGCTTCCCGGTGTCGTATACCAAGATTAGCCATATATCTTCTTAACTTACTAACAGTATATGCGACATAGACATCATAGTATACATAACTGAAACTGTCACATTAGAATATGGAACACTTTATGCATTAACTTCATCTTCGATATTACGATACTAGTCTTTACTTAGCACAAAGTGCATAGATAATGGTACAGTCAGCGTAGTATACATCTAAAACTTCTTAATTAGTTTTTCAGCATACATGCTTTGCTTTAGAACTAAAACAAGTTTGGTTCCATCTCTTATTATATTCATGACTAAATTCCTTTTAGCATCACCTAGCTCTTTTATGTCAAATTCTGAACTTAAGGCCCCTTTAATGTTATCGATAGTTTCAATAAATTAGCTAATTAATAAAAAAGCATCCATGTACAACAAGTATATAGAAACATTTTAGGCAATTTCAAATAGTATTAGTGATCAAACTCACTTCTTTTAAAATCAAATGATAGCATAAAAGTATTTTTTTTTTTAATTCAAAGAATTGTAATAATTGGTACCAAGATTCAACTTAAGTATTTCATAATAC
>CAIGRB010039271.1:68104-82269 GCA_903798255.1 Fraxinus quadrangulata
ATATATATATATTTTTTTTTTGGTTCAGGAGTATTTGTGAAATCTAATAGAGATCACATTTCTTATTTGATCTGAGATGCACCTTTTTCACTACGATTTTTTTGGTCATTTTTACCCTCAGATGTTTTCAGTAGTTGTCTTTGTGGATGTGTTGCAATATTGGTATTTCCTTTTAACACTTTGGGTATGTGTGCGAAGCCAACTGTGAATTATATTTTCAAGTGCACAAGATATATTTTTGGGGGAGAAAAAGAAGTATCTTCTCTTGATTGATCTTTACACATTTCGTCTTGGGTCTTTGATATGTAGATGATTGGTGGGCTTTTTGGTTGTCGGATTTACTATGTTATTTGTTTGAAGGTTAAGATTTTGTGGCTACATTTATACTATGTTGCACGGACATGTACACGTTAATTTAAATACTTTAAAATTGTAGATTTATATATTCTATCTTTATGATTATAATTTTCATCTTTTAGGGTTCGTTTGATAGGCAAGTTGGAAATGAATTCAAATTTTATGTTAGTTGGAAAATAAAAATCCACCAAACTCATAGGAATTCGTTTTCCATGAAAACAGAGAAAATGTAACTTAAAGTGGTTGTACCTTGGAATTCGATTTTCATTTTCACGTTGCAATCAAATGACCAAAGTGGAATTTGTTTTCCTCGGATGTGACATTTTCCATGGAATATATAAAATTAATTGTTTACTTAGTTTTGATTTTTGTTTATGAAATCTTATAAATTGGCTTAGTAGCTATATGTTATATTAAAATAACTTTTAATTAAACTAGATATCCACCTTTTTGGGCTCCATTTTAGAAAAAAATGTATTTTTTTCTTTCTTATTTTCAACCACAGATTCTCTAATAAAATAATACTATTCGTAAATCTAAGATTTTTTTCTTATTTTTTAATTACATATTCTCCAAAAAAATATTACAACACCCCTATATTTCCTATCCTCAATATGGTCAAGTTGTATCACCATTAGTGGATTCTGTTTACAACATTATTGAATCCGTGACTGTAATTCCCACACGCTATTTGAATGCACAATATGCTGCATATTCTTTATAAATATTTAGTGTGTATTCCCACAACCGATACTTAAGGTCTTTTCTTATCAGGTGGGTATACCCTCAGATCGAGAACAATATATTCATCGTCTTGGAAGAACAGGGCGGCAGGGGAAAGAAGGCGAAGGAATTCTATTGCTTGCACCCTGGGAACAATTTTTCATGGATGATATTAAGGACATTCCCATTGAGAAATGCGCTTCGCCACATGTGGATCCTGATGCAATAGTAAAGGTCACAATCTCTGTTCTGCTGTAGATAGATTTTTATTTTTATTTTTACCTCCTAAAACCAGTTGAATATTATGCATGTTTGGATAGGCTTAGAGCATGTTTGGGGTGGCTTATATTTAAGAGAAGCAACAAATGTGTATCTTGTTTTTAATATGGACCCACCTAGGGGCATAGGTAAGGGTAGCTCAGTCCTGCCCCCAACCCATTTGATTTTTGATAGGTAAAAAAAAAAATTTTGGGATTTTTTCTCTCTTTAATGTATCAGCCTAGTACAATTTATTTATTTATTTTTTGGCCCCATCCCTGGGCCCACCTACATTCAAAATAAACGAAAATAAGCCCATATATTAGGAGCTTATATCTAAGATGCCACCCCAAGCACGCTTTTAAGAATTAGCCCCATTTTGTGGCCAAAATTGTTCAAAGTCAGCACGTTTTGGACCCAGAGCTTAAAAGATAGAATAAGCTACGTAGATGGAGTTATTTTCACCTCAAAAATGGTAAGACCCACAGCTTTAAAGCTGTGGGCTTATTTGCTAAATATGCTTAGACCCCCTGGGTTCATATCCAACCCAACACTCGTGTAAACATTTACTTGTTTTTGGTTCGTTGTGATGTGGTGATTAGAATTATTTGTCATTTGCAGATGGAAGATTCAATGAAAAAGATTGATTCTAGTGTTAAGGAAGCAGCTTATCATGCTTGGCTCGGTTATTATAACTCGATTAATGAAATTGGCAGAGACAAAAGCTCACTTGTTGAGTTAGCCAACCAGTTTTCACAATCTATTTGTTTAGAAAAGCCACCTGCACTCTTCCGAAAGACAGCGTTAAAGATGGGATTGAAAAATATTCCTGGCATTCGAATACGGAAGTAGCACCATCTTTTTGGTTCTTCAATGGTCAACATAACGACGAGGACTGTGTGTGTGTATATGCCCTAGGAAGAAATGGCAATTCTTAAGAGAGTTAGTTTTCAATCTAGTATCAGCATTTCATTTTTCACCCATGATGTTTTGTTTGTATGTGATTTACCTTGAATCTCAATAGTATAATCAAGATCCCTGATTAAGCATATTGCAAGTCAAAATGTGTTATCTCATCCAGGCATGCTTCAGGCCCTGACCATGCTGTGGTTTGTTGTATGGCCTAGTAGGTATGGTGGCATAATATCAAATCGACACATTTCACATCTCTCGAGTCTAGTGCACGGGCATGGCTTAGGGTTTTCAGGCGCTAGTAATAAATAAAGTACGAGCATATGTGCATTGATCAAGACAATTGTTATTATTAAATCATGATGTTGATGAGGACAATTCCTTGAGAGGAGCTAGGGCACTCAAGAAACAGTCTAGCAGCAATTTAAGTCTTTTTTGAACTCCCAAGGGAGCGAAAATCTTCAGGCCACCGAGGAATAAGAAGAGATAAGGAGAAAGGTTAGGGATGGTCAAGAAGTAGATACACCGTACAAGACTCTGTATTCGAAATAGGATTATTCTCTATGTACATAATAATGTACATATAGATGCACATAATTAATAGGTGGCGACTCGTTGCCACCTATTGATTATGTGATCCCTTATGGATCATGCTATGATCCTTCGAAATATCAACTGACAAGAAGTCATTATATGTAAATTAGTGCATCTATTTTTATCTTGAACTTGATCAAATTTCTCTCATGATAGTAAGTCACATCACGCATTGTCAATTTTAGTCCCGTTTGGCCCCTATTTAATTATAATTTTTTTTATTAATCACACATGCTTCATTAAAATAATATTAAATATAAACTTAAAAATTTTTATTCTTTCTTAATCACGTATTTTTGAAAATTTTATTATTTTTCTCATTATAACATGTAATGATTGAGGGCCAAGCGGGCGCTGAATATAGGTGGGCATTTAATTTATTCTATTGCATTATTCTTTCTTTCTTGCTTGCTTTTTTTTATTTTGCACAGCAATTGATGTGAATGGTTAAGCCTCTATTTGGCCCCCATTAAATTAACTTTCTTATCATTCACGCTTTTCAATAAAATAATATTATATATAAATTTAAGAATTTTTTTAGCCTCGTATTTTTCAAAAAATTACTCTTCTCCTTATTAAAATGAGAAATAATGAAGACCAAACAATAGCGAGACACATTAAATTAACTTTCTTATCATTCAAGCTTTTTAATAAAATAATATTATGTAAATTTTAAAATTTTTTTTAGCCTCGTATTTTTGAAAAAATCATTATTCTCCTCGTTAAAATGTGAAATAATGTAGCCCAAACAATAGTGGGACACAATAATTAATCTACTAGCAAATATTGACATGTCCTTGTTAAAAATAATTAATTTTTCTTGAAATGATTAATTCTGGTCAAATGAAATGAAGACAACATTGAAAATATTTTGGAGTCTATTCAAAGGAAATTACTAGACAATAATGCACCATATTCGAAAGAAAAAAAAGAGGTTTATCCTAAAACATGACGTCTTTTGCATGATTTTTTTTAAATTTTTTTTTCCCTTTCATAGCACGCAATGTCAATTAAAGATCATATCATATTCAAAATCATCGAGTTCGACATTGAATGACAAAAAGGTGAATCAAATATTTGTCGAACAGAAAATATTTTGCTGAATGATTTACATGTTGACATTTTTAAAGAAAAAAAAGTCTCATTTAATGTCATTCATGGTTAGGCGATTTAACCTGTTCAAATTTCATTTTTTTATCGAGCCTTTGCAGTGTTGTATTGAACATAATTAAATAAAATAATTCTTAAATGATATCGTATATCTCACTTCGTTAATTTATATAATCCAATTTAGTCTAGTACACAAACATACTTTTTGGCTTGGTTGTTTTTCAAAACACGTTTTGAATAAGTTGGTGAAAATAATTAAGTCTCTCATGGGGTTGGTTTTGAATATGTAAACAATATTTATTCTATTTGCATAAGTTAATAGTATTTATTAATATATTGAGCGCATGCTTAATAATTTAAAATATATTTAATTTTTTAAAATTAATTAATTAATTAAGTTCAATCCGATTTTTCTTTTTTAGTATATTATGAACGGTCAAAAGGAAATGACAACAATCTTGAAATTATAAGACAAGTAGACAACATGGCATCATATTTTGGTGAAAATTAGGATTATCATAATTCATAAATCACGTCCTACATTATTTGACAAGTCGAAAAAAAAAAGTAAACCACTTTGATATTACCATCGAACCACTCTTCAAATTGACTAATAAGAGATTGTCTAATTATAAACCCATAAATTAAGTTTTAGTCTGGCGATGAGAGATGCAATTAGAGTCATTACATTTCATCTTTCTTTTTGAAATCGATGTCTATGACGACTCGTATTTCCATTTAAGCGACTTTATAAAACCAGTATTACGTTGAAAGTTAAATTACGTGTCATATATAAAACCATCCTCATGTTGCCTAGTCCACAACAACAATCATCCCATTCTCGATTGTATCATTAATCAAAACCACCGTTAAAACTGAATTGTAAAGGAAAATGTATCCAATTGCATATAAAATAAAAACCTACGAATTAGGCCTTTGCCTATTAATGTGGAACACAATTAGGTTAATCACAAAATTGAACTGAATTGACCGGTTTAAAAGAATGAAAATTAAATCTTCATGGACCCAAAGACCATCCCACTCAAATTAGAGAATTTCTTGCATAGTCTCGTACTATCGTTCGAGGTCGACTCATCTCAAATTATTGCACTCAAGTTGATTCTCTCTAGTAGACCATTTGATAGCAATATTTTTCATATTCTATTCAATGCTTTGTACGTAAGAAGGGACATCAAACTTTGTCAACAAACAATGTTTCTTATAATTAATTATCAATAAATTTCCTATGACCTTAGTAAGATCAATTATAATAATTTAAACCTTATAATCTTGTGAAACACTTGCTGGTCCTTCTTTGTCGGCACATGAGACCTCAGGTCTTAACAAACAATTACTAAAATTAATTATCAGATTCAAATGTGAAAAAAAAAAAATTAAAAAAAAAAATGAATGATTCCTATTGCTACAAGTCAAATCCTTCAACATCAGCAAAAAGGTTTTCAATTTAGTACTTATTACACACTTCTTGAACTATTATCATGATCCGATTCTTGTCAAATCCCGTCATTTTATTCAATTCATCGCACTAGTAGGAGACAATCGCAAAAAAAGATATATTATCCATCAAGAAAATACGCAGAATTCAGTAATAAACAAAGATGGGATTACGAAATCTGATCTCTCACCATATAAAATCATCAAGGTTCAAGAAAATCAGAGTGATCAATCACAATAGAGATAAATATTAGTCAAAATGAATCCACAAAAGAGGCTAACACGTTTCAGACAGGCAATAAAAAAATGTCACCAATTTTAGAGTTTTGAAATGTGCAAACTTGTCATTTTCAAACAGGTAATTTGGTGCCATATTAATACTCCTAATACCTGTCTATGTTGAAGAAATAACTCGGCTCAACCATTAATTCTTCTGATACATCATACTCATGAAAATTCAATATTCCTCCATCCCATTGCTGCTAGTCATGGTGGTACTACTTGCCGTCAGCCACCGCTCAACTGGCCGCGACATCCACAGAGCCCCCATTCAAGCCACCACACCTGTTTCATGGTATTCATCAGTGGAAGCTCCCAAGAAATCCAGAACTCGAAAGGATGATACGAGTTTTAGAGTTTCTGCTCGTCGAGTACCAGGAGGGTCAAACCCTCTACACAATTGAGTAGCTTCTTTATGGTTCCAGCAGCTCTTGGATCACACAAGAAGTTTTGCAATCAATAGTGAGAACTTTATATCAGCTTTCCAAGTTCTCTTTTCCATGTAGAAATGTATATTAGATGTTGATAGATTTTCTTGTTGGTTTTGGTTGTATACACAAGTCAAGGATGCATACAAGATGAATTCTGCATAATATATTTAATTATCTTACCTTCAATAGAGGGTCAAACCCTCTACACAATTGAGTAGCTTCTTTATGGTTCCTGCAGCTCGGATCACACAAGAAGTTTTGCAATCAATAGTGAGAACTTTAGATCAGCTTTCCAAGTTCTCTTTTCCATGTCGAAATGTATATTAGATGTTGATAGATTTTCTTCTCGGTTTTGGTTGTATACACAAGTCAAGGATGTATACAGGATGAATTATGCATAATATATTTAATTATCTTACCTTCAATAGAGATTTCTTCTAAATATTGATGAAATTCGACATATTTTGGAATATTTATGAAATAATTTCTTTCTTTAATAGCCATGATTTCGATATAAGATGCAGTCATGGTTGATATAGGAAGATTAAGAGATGTGTCTTTCATGAAAGAAGTTCAGGAATTTCTCACTTGTGATTTTGATTTTGCTCTAATTTGTCTTATAAATAGGAAGTCGTCATTAGAATTTCGTATTATCATAAAACGGGAGAGAAAGGAGTTGGAGAATATACAATGTGCGATTTTCTTTTGTAAAATTTTTTCCTTTGAGCTATGCCAGCAACTCGCACGGCTGAACTAACAATTCTGGCTCAGCAGACGGACTTTTTCTAGGCCTATGCTGCTCGACTAGGCACACCCCCACATATTCCTAACACATCACCACAAAACCACCTCATCTATCAACAAAATTGCAAAATGAGTAGTTAACTCGCAAGTTCGACCTTACGCGCGGAATTAATTTATTAAAAGCAACAAGTTACTTTTTAATAGTTTTTAGATGATTAAGCATATAATTCAATTTTAGTCCTAAATTTGAATACCGCAGTTGTTATTTGAAAAGTAATAAACAATGAACACCGATATGATGACGGAGAAACCTAATCGGGAAAAACTCTGGGACCAAACTAGTTACTTCCACTATAAACAATGTGGGTTATAATTCAATTCCAAACTAGTTTCAATAGCTATTGTAAACCCTGATCTGCTGCTCATTCCAGCTTTGCAATCTGCTACCGTAGATACTGTCTAGCCAACCTGCTAGATCTCCCGATCTACCTCCTGTAGCTTCCAAGTTCTACTGTACTTACAGACTCACAATCTTCTACTAAGATTTGCTGTAACAGTCTCACATTCTTCTGTGCACGTCTCTTCCAAGTGGATACTCAAGAATCATCTATTCCCATTCTTCTTCTTGTACTTGTAGTCCAACCTCTTTCAACCTCCAGAAAATTTTGAAGTCCAATTGAGAAAGTACCTTCTTATGACCAATAAGAAGTATGTGCTGTTTTAGTTTAAGGAATTGATGTTTTCCCAACAAGTGGTTGTATGATCTCAAGAATCAAAATGATAGAATCAATGTAAGAATATCTTGAATCTTCAAGGGATGATATGAATAAGTAATATAATGAACAACCATAAGAGAAAGTACCTTCTTATGACCAATAAAAAGTAGGTGGTGTTTCGGTTTAAGGAATTGATGTTTTTCCCAACCGGTGATTGTATGATCTCAAGAATCAAAATGATAGAATCAATGTAAGAATATCTTGAATCTTCAAGGGATGATATGAATAAGTAATATAATGAACAACCATACTAAAATTCGTCCAATGACTTGGGGTATTTATAGGAGGGGAAATTATGTTGAATGGGCCGAAAATCTGTTTAAAATCGCAAATTAGGGCTTTTTGAAGCAACCTGTCGCTCGAGCAAAATCTCAACGACACGCAAGCTACGGCCTCTCGCTCGAGCGAAAATCGGGCGACAAGCGAGCAATATCCATTTTGTTTTGATCGCTCAAGCAGTGTCTAGACGATAGACCAGCGATAATGCAACGTCGTGTTTCTCCTCTTTTCATGCTTGAACCCTAGACCTCATAACCAAATTTATACAAATTGCAACTTATGTCCTTGACTTTTACAACACGTTACAAATTAATCATTTTGTCTACAGAATCGCCAACTTAAAAACCTAACAAAAACAAAAAATAATGAACATCGAAGTGTCTCGGACATTGAAGGCTAAGAGTTTTGAACTCATGGGTGTCATGACATTTCAAGTGCAGATTAGCAAGATCTATTAGCTGGTCAACAGAAAGTAATTTTCCAAACTCTTATGTGAATAAATGAGCAAATGACATACTATTTATGCCTGCATCTCCAAGTCGATCAATGGATGAAGAAGCTAGAAGGACTTGAATATACACAAAGCCACCATATGGTGAGAGGTGACAGATGGTACAAAAGAATTCCATGACCATAAGATCATGTCTGCTAATACAGAATGGGGCATAACCGAAAAGTGATCAAGAATTATTTGGATAAGCAAACAACCAAATCCATACTTCTTCATGACGTATCAAGTAAAAGATTGTACAAAAACTAATAATCTTGTAATCACAGAACAATTTTTAAGAGATGAGTTTCTGCCGACCTTTCCTTTCCGAAAAATATGTAGGATGTTATCTTCTACTTCAGGTTCATAGTCAACATCGAGTAGGGAAATGAAATGAAATAGATAAGAACTGAGATATTGGTGTTTACATGTCAGGACATAATGGCAGTAAGGCATCACATTGTCCTTAAGAACTCCCATATAGAAAGGATTCTCATAGAACTTGGCAATGCCCTCTTTTGTCCAGAAACACATGAAGATAGCATCGATATATTTTTCAAGACTTGATTAGAAATGCGTCCTACAAGGGTTGAAAGTCACACTTAGATCACAATTTTTGAAAGCACATTTTGAGTGCAAACGCACGACCTGGAACTTTTTTTTAGTGTTGAAGCATAAGGCTTCACTGGAGAAACTTGGGACAATAATATTCTCTGTGTAGCCCTATAGGAAAAATGCAAGGACTCAAAGAAAACATTGTAAGTGTTATGTCCTAGGTCCATTCATCCTTGGACATAAACACTTTTAATAAATATAATCGACCCATATTTATGGAAAGATCTATTATTTAATTGAATTAATATTCTAATAAATTAATTAATAAAATACGTATATTCAAGTTTTGATGATTTATTAATAACTAGTATTTGTGATTGTGAGATACATTATTACGAATTGACCATCACACGTGACATTTCTTACTTGTGAAGTAAGTAGCTGATCTTACAAGCTAAAATGTGGGATACTTGAATGAACATGCGGATATTTTGTTATAGAACAAAATATTGGAGACCCGCTGGGGAGATTCCACATTGAGAACTATCGAGTGTCAGTGGTTAATCTCTAACGTTCGATAATAGAATTTGTCTTTTGACTTGAGGTTATCATATAGCTTTATATGGGACAATCATACTTTGGTGATCTTGGATGTTGTTCTGCTAAAGGTCGCTAATACGACATCGTTCAGATATGTCAAAAATCATATGAAGGTTGTGAATGATCAATAGAGAATTTGTCACTCTTAGATAATAAAAGATTATGATCTACATTTTATTCAATCAAGTTGATAATGAAATTCTTGGTCAATGTGTACTCATAAGTCGAAAAGGAATTTTCGACTTATGTTGACTTAATAATGGGATGAAATATATGATCGATAGTTGAAATTGACACATATCCATATATCATAAATGATCAGATCATATTGACGAATGAATTATAGTTTCACGGCAAACGAACAAATTTGATTTTGTCATACCAAGCGATATTTACCGTCATATGTATTATCTTGACACATTGTTAGATGTCAATTTGGGATGATGAATATGAATTGGTGGATATTTTAATATATCGATTTTGATTAGATCAAAATAATAATTTATGTCAATAGATATCGTGATCGGGAACCTGATAGGTCACACACAAAAGGACAACCAGAAGAATGAGATTTACCAATTAATTAATTAACAAGTGTTAAACAATTAATTAATTGGGTTGCTTGTTAATATGCCTAAATTAATTAAGTGGATTAATTAATTCATGAACCAAATTTTAATTAATTTGATTAATTAAATATTGGATCGGGTTATGTTTAAGAGATGTGCCGAGCCCACTTGAACTTATATTAATAATCCATTAGGATTTCAGAAAAAGTGAACAGAACACAATTCATATTCTTGCTAACAAGAAAAGAGACACTAATTCTCTCATTCTTGTTTCTTGTGTGGATTTCCATTGGAGGTTGAACGATTGGACATCTGTGGATTATAGATCGTGATTGTTCGAGTTCCAAGATCAACAAAAGAGTTTGCAAAATTTATCAAATGTATTATTCTAAACACAGTTTCCATCTAAATACAAAGGAGATCCGTGGTGGAAATTGAAAAATTATTTATTTTTCACTGTGCATGATTAAATAAATTCTCAACAAATATTACATTGAAAACCTTGGATTGGATTGAGGTTTTGATGATCATACTATGATTATGAGATAAGATTATTCCCAAAAAATCGTTGAGCGATTTGCTTGTAGAATTTTAATGGAAGCATCTCTTAAACTTTTCTATCCCCGTTTATTCAGAGTTGAATCTTAAAATTTGACTGCAGACTTAAATAGCCATCTTCAAATAAGATTACAAAGAGAGCGTTGAACCAAAAAGCAAGAAAATAAAAAGAACGAAAATTTCAATGCCTTATGGATTATCTCGCAATAGATATTACATTACTGCCCACATGCAGCCACAGACAGTAGTGGTTTATATTCGTGCTCTTGCATACATTCATATATTGGCAACGCATGTTCTTAGGCTCCCCTTTGTCCAATAAAGCACTACACCTACCTGCCTTTCTGTTTAACTCCATCGATCTTCACGACCTCAGAAAGAAAAAAATGTGAACCAAATCGAGTATGTTAGATACAGAAGTATAAATCTTTCAATTCCGGCAAAATGGTTGAATGGAAGCACCATAGTGACTTTCTTCAGGCTTTACAGATCAGCTTAAAGTCAAGAATGGAAGAAAAAAGAGGTAGTTGAGTTTTCGAGGATGATATTCTTATATGCTCACCGAATAAAATCATACATAAGAATATATGATATGAGTATCTATCAATCTTTATATTATTTGGGTTAAAACGCAAGGACTAAATGAAAACATTGCGTCAAAAACCTTGAATTTGATCAAGGTTTTGATGATCGCTCTTTGATTATGAAAAAAATGGTAAAACTAAAGTTTATTAAACATATGGAAAGCAATCCTGGAAAAAGTTCAATTAGAAAGTTGTTTTTCACACTAGTAAACTCATATTGTTTATCACTTAATGATATAGAAACGATGCCACGCATCTGATATTGAGTTTTGAAAAGATAATCCAACATATTTTTCTCTTGTTCTTCGGACAAATCTCCTTATCAAATATACGTGCTCAACAACTCATTTGCAAGAGGTTGAAGCAAGGACATGTATCACCAATTCACCGTGAACACTGTATCAAGTTATTAACCATACTTGCAAAAGAAATTCCATATAGATTTATTCTAAGAAATATCAAAATACAGTTATCGCACATTTACTACATGAGATTGTCTAATGTTGTTTACTACACATGATTGTCTATAGTTGTACCGAACATCTTGCCCCTATTTAGTCAAGGTCAAAGTCAAATAGGAAGATCAACAAAAAGCTCGAAATCTCTTCTTCTCTCCGTCTCAATCATATTTAGCCATGAGCAATCGACATTTGTGATCGAATATATTTCGGTTCTCTGACATCGTACAGAGTTCCCCCTCAATTTTATTTATTTATTTTTATTTTTTTGAGTGTGCACAAAAAGTCGCTCCATGCTGTAAAGTATCTTCTTGTGTATTGGCCGAAGTAATAATGGTCACATTAAATCCTCGAATATGTTCGGAGCTCCCTATTTACCAACCTAAATTTTTTTCGAAATATTAGTGTTACTAAGCCACACAAATATTGAGTCTGAGGTTGGTGTTCGAACTCTTCAAGTAATTTCTTTAAACATGATAATTGTAAGTTGTTTTTGGCACTCCCCATATACCAACCTAAAAAAAGCAATCAAGAGTAACTTTTCAGAAAGTAGTCATGGCTGATTGTACTTTAGAAAAAAAGCACCATTAGGCAATGTGCTTGTAGAAACGTAATAAAAAAATCAGTGTCCTTGTAGAAACGTAATCAAAATATTTTTGAAACTTTTCTGCCATCGTCCATTTAGAATTGAACCCTAAATTTGATGATGGATCACTCAATCTCTATATACCAACTAGAAAGAGCAATGAAGATTTTAAAAAAAGCATTAACCATTGCTGATTGTACATTCCAAAAAGCACCGTTTGGAGGTGCCTATAAAAACATAACGAGAATATTTTGAAGTCTTTTTATCGAGAGTGAAATTCTAAATCTGACGATAGAGCACTCCCAGTCTCTATATGCCAACCTAAAAAGAGCGATCGAGAGTGAGTTTTCAAAAGTATTAGCTATTTCTGATTATACTTTCCAAAAAGCACCATTGGGCAGTGTGCATGCATAATCATATTGAAAATATTTTTGAAACATTTATGTCACATTTATTTAGAATTAAACCTTAAATTTAACGCTAGTCTACTCTCAGTCTCTATATGCTAACCTAAAAAGAGTGATCAAAAGTGATTTTTCAGAAATATTAATCATTGCTGACATTTTCCAAAAAATACCATCAGGCGACGTGCTTGTAGAAACATAATGAAAAAATTATGAGTCTTTCTATCTCCAGAATTGAACCATAAATTTAACAACAAAGACTATTAGACTCTATATGAAAACTTAAAAAAGAGAAATCGAGAGTGAATTTAGAAAGTATTAGCTATTGCTAACTGTACTTTCCAAAAAGACCATTGGGTAGTGTGCCTGCGGAAGCATAGTACAAACGTTTTTGAAACTTTTATATTTGATGAGTGTGGTTCATTCATTGTTTCAATGTCTTTTAAACTTGTTATTTTGATTGTTTTTAAGAGTTTTATTATTTTTTTAGAGATTAGTTGAATTGATGTCAATGATGCAAAATTTGAAGAAATAAGTGATGTAAGCATGAATAAAGGAGAAATTGATATTGATTTGGTGAAACTTGATTATTGGAAGCTAAATTGAAAGAAAACAGTGAATAACGACGAAAAATGATGAAATTCAAAGTTTGAGGATTCAATTGCAACATTTTAATAGTTGATTCGGACCACAAAACAATAATTGAAAATTACTAATAGTCAA
Organism: Fraxinus quadrangulata; assembly: GCA_903798255.1. Lineage (NCBI taxonomy): Eukaryota > Viridiplantae > Streptophyta > Magnoliopsida > Lamiales > Oleaceae > Fraxinus > Fraxinus quadrangulata. Next base: position 81,550 of record CAIGRB010039271.1, read on the forward strand.
TTGGATGCAATGAAAAGTAAAAAATAAAAAGAGTGAAATATGATCAAAATATCTTTACAAACCAATTTTTAACTGCATAAATATGTTCCAGATTTTAAAATGGAGATTGAGACTCATTTTTTACATAATAAACGTTCGAATTGGAAAATGATATTTGAAGTAAAGTTGTCACCTGAGTTATCTTTCCAACACACTTTGAATTGTCTCAATCGGATATCGGAAGAAACAATTATGATAAAAATACTGAAAAATATGCAGGATTTTTTACCCGAAAGGGGAACCGCGGCGCTACTATAGCTGAATTTTCACAGCAACACGGCGTCGTAGTGCTACGCTTGTAGTGCCGAGGTGACGCTGGGCGAGAGGGAGAGTTTTGAATTTTTTTGGTCTCTTTTCAATCTTAATCCAACCTCAACTCTTCCAAGACTTCACGATGATATAAATACAACTCCAAAGACCACTTTTCAATTACAATTCATCGAGGTAAGATCAAGAAATTATCAATAAATTAAGGAGAAATCAAGAACAATATCGCAAAGGAGGTTGAAGATCTATCAAAACTGATTTTTCTATTCTCTTTTCTATATTGTTTTATTTGAATTTGATTATTTCTATGGCTTCCGTCATGAGCTAAACTTCTAATCTAGAGTTTGATGTAAGCAACTTGAAAATTTTCATTTCGTTTATTTTATATTTTCAGTTATTTGGCTACTAGTTGAA
>CAIGRB010039271.1:84102-96310 GCA_903798255.1 Fraxinus quadrangulata
TTATCACATTTTAAGTTTTTTTAAAAAATTTGAAATCGATCCAAATGGATATTCTTATTGTGAAATATCGAATTAAACGAAAAATTCTAGAAAAATAAAGTTAAAAAAAAAAAAGACATTAGAATGAGGTTGATAATGAAAAGAAATATAAATAATCACGACTTTACGTTTCACAATTAATGTAAAATTATTTTGATATTTAAAATTTATCGATCATATATTTATCATGCCAGCACTCTAACATTTCCAACAAATTTTAAATCGCTTGAAACGAATACATGTAATTTAAAATACTGAATCAAACGTAAAAAAAATTGTTAGATTTGGCTCGATTGTAAACAAAACTAAAAGAAAAAAAGAAGAAGTTAGCCGAGTTGAGTCATGTGGCTCGGCTGAAAAAAAAATATAAAAAAAATAAATTAGCCGAGCCGAACCATAAAGTCATTTGGCTCGGCTCGGCTCGGCTCACAGCTTATGAACAATAACACCCTAACTCACTCTTTTATTTATTTAGGATTAGGATAATGAGAAATATGACCATTGATTTATAACGGTCATATTTTGAATTATAACGAGTAAAAAATGGAGATCAAATAGCAGCATAATAACACTACTTAAAAAATTATATGTTTCGAGAAAAAGTTTAATTTTTTTGAAACATGTTCCACCTAAGAACCACAAATTTGATAATTTTTAGATTTTAATTTGGAATGCAGATATTAGAATTGAAATATACGAATAATTTTTACTCATCACTCGAGAGAGGGAGTATAATTAAATTGGAGTTCTTGCTTATAAGCTTGAGAAAATTGATTAGAAATAATTACATATTTGAGATTCATATTTGATAATTCGGTGAAATCATAACGATAAGCTTTCTCCTATTGATAAATTCTTAAAAATTGTATTGATATTGTTGAATTCGTCACCATATTGGCAATTTTATTAGTTAATAACATTGATTTTAAAACTCGTTTTCTAGATAAATTAAAAGCTAAACAATTATAATACTTAGTATAAATTGAATATTAATTTATGTAGGTTCGACACTATAATTCCATTATTACATTACAGAACTTGACACCGTATACTTACGGTATATTTATGTTACATAAAACGCATAATAATATCACATTCATTTAGAGTTAAACCTTAAATTTGATGCTACACCATTGCCACTCTCTATATACTAACCTAAAAAGAGTGATCGAAAGTGAATTTTCTACAAGTATTAATCATTGATGATCGTGCTTTCCAAAAAGTACTATTGGGTGACGTGCTTGTAGAAACATAATTAAAAAAATTATGTGCTTTTTGATAACAAACTACTAGTAGTCTCTATAAAACAATCCAAAAAAAGAGCCGTTGAGAGTGAATTTTAGAAAGTACTAGCCATCGCTAACTGTACTTTCCCAAAAGCATAATTGGGCAATGAGTCGAGCCCTAAATTTGACGGCAGACCACTCGCAATCTCTATTTGCTAACCTAAAAAGATTGATCGATGGTGAATTTTTAGAAAGTATTAATCACCCACTCACTTTACTTTCCAAAAAAGTACTTGCAGAAATATAATAGATATATTTCTGAACTTTCCTTATCTCCAAAGTTAAACCTTAAGTTTGAAGGCAAATCACTTTTAGTTTTGTATGTCAACCTAAAAAGAGAGATCGACAGTGAATTTTCAAAAAATATTAATCAACTACCCACTGTATTTTTCAAAAAGTACTTGTAAAAATATAGTAGATATATTTTTGAACTTTCCTTGTTTCTAAAGTTAAACCTTAAGTTTGAAGACAAAACACTTTTAGTTCTGTATGTCAACTTAAAAAGATGGATCGAAGTTGAATTTTCAGAGAGCATTAATCACCGCTCAGTGTACTTTCCAAAAAATACTTGCAGAAATTAGTAAATATATTTTTGAACTTTCCTTGTCTCCAAAGTTAAACCTTAAGTTTGAAGACAAATCACTTTTAGTTCCATATGTCAACCTAAAAAGAGAGATCGACGGTAAATTTACATGTACTTTCCAAAAAATACTTACAAAAATATATATATATATACACACCTTGCCTGTAGAGTTAAATCTTATAAACTTTCCTTGTCAGTAGAGTTAAACCTTAAGTTTGAAAAAAATTACTTTTAGTTCTATAAGTCAATCTAAAAAGAGAGACCGGGAGTGAGTTTTTAGACAGTATTAGCCATTGCTAATAGTATTTTTACAAAAACATCATTAGACAATATGCTAACAGAAAAATAATTAAAATATTTTTATCATTATAGAGCTGAAGCTTAAAATTGTTGTCCGACTTAAATAGCCACCTACAAACAAGACGACCATTGAGTTGGAAAGAAAATAAAGTTTATCCAAATATGGAGATAGCATTGAACCAAAAAAGCAAGATAAAAAATGAAGATAGAAATTTCGATGCCCTTAAACGGATTAGCCCGCAATAGATATTGCAGCCCATTTGCAGCCGCAACCAGCAGTGGATTATACTCGTGCTGTTGCATACATTTATAGACTGGCAACACGTGTTCCCAGGCACCCCCTTTGCCCAATTCACTACTACACCTACCTGCCTTTCTATGCAACTCCATCGATCTTCACGGACCCAGAAAGAAAAATCTTGACCCAAATCGAGAAAATAAGAAATCTTGAAATTCTGGCAAAAATGGTAGCCCGGAAGGCGCCGGAGTGGCTTCCACCTGGGTATACTGAGAAAATCAAAGTCAAGAACGGAAGAAAAATCAAGGTTGTCGAACTCTTTTAGCTAGTTTACTTATATTTCATTGTTTTTTAGTAATTAATTTTGCAGTTTAACTTTTTCTCTTATGAATTTGGCTGGTAAAGTGCTTGAATGTTGAGTTAAAAAGAGTGGAGTGGATCTTGTTTGTGAATTGATTGACTATTTTCTTCCCTTTTATCCAATTCTCCGAAGTAAGTTTTCGAGAATGGAAAAATATTATGTGTTTACCTCGTAATTGGTTAATTAATCTCTTTAATTGAGTTCTTGAGGATAGTATTCTTGTATAACTTGATTGGTAAAGTATCTGCATGTTGGAAAAACAAGTGTCAAATTGATTTATTTTTTTTAAATGTATAAACAGTGGTATACTCATGGAATAGAAACAAACATGTGAATATATGATATGGGCTCTATCATCTTTGCTTGATTTACGTTAATATTCAAGTCAACGTGTTCAGTTTTGTAAAATTTTGAGCTTGGTGCTTAGCATGTGTTGTATATTATTGAATGATTAAAAACTTTCTTTACCATATACATGGCATTTCCCAAACTTTTTGACTGAACTACATTTTTTGGGTGGGTTTTGGATTTGGTATAAATCAATTGCTACTTGTTCTGATTGGAGCTGCATGAGTGTTAAAAATGGTCATCTTGTGGCTTTGTTTGTTTTGTCTACAAAAAAGTACCTTGAGCAACTAGTGTCCGCCACGTTTAGCTTTGGATATTAGATACCTAATTCATTAAAAAGGTTGTTAAAATCGGTATGTGGGATATATGATTTCGAGTACAGTACAAATTCATGATGAATTAACACTAAAGGTTGTTAAAATTGGTATGTGGGATATATGATTTTGACTACAGTACAAATTCATGATGAATTAACACTAACATCCCTGGATTCACAAAGTAGCCTGCGTAAGCAAGCATCTTAGAATTGTATCTGAGGATTATGGATACCTGATTAACGAAGGCTGTGAAAACAGGTATGGAGATCGTGAATTTCGAGAAATTCATTTTGACAAGTCTAACTTTGCACCTCTTTATGATTAAGGAATCCGCAAACTCATTCCATTCAACCTTGTGAACTGATATCTTGTGGCGAAATCCACAGGAGTAGCATTATACCATATTCCCACAATTTTAATGTTTGTTGCTGACAATGGTAAAAAGTCTGAACGGCTGTGTGGGCCCTATAAAGATTGAAGGTGAACGAGGATTGCACTCTTCCCATTAAATGTGGGAATAATGTATGTTCCAGTTATTTTCTTAAGTGACATATCTCCTAGAATGTGGAAACTGATATCCATTATATTAATTAATGACACAACTATACTCAAACTTCATCAACTGAGTTCAATTCGCAAAAGAGTTATCTGTTGAAGAAAGGAGAGTAAACGGAACGTAAAAGAAACTGACACTAAAGTCATATTTGTCTGGCTATTTCAGTACTACTGCAACGTGGCAACGGGTAAAGAGTTTTATTCGAAGAAAGATGTCATCGGTTGTGCGAAAACAGAAGAAATTTTCCATGGTACTCCTCAACCAAGAAGTAATGAAGACAACATGGGTTTGGTAAGTTTCATGGTATGTCAGTTAAATAAATGATTAGATTGTACGATCATCCTGCCCTTAAATATGACTATATATGGTAGTGTTCACAGACAACAGTTGACGAAAATGAGTGTACTGAATGGTTACCCAATGGATGGGTAATGGAGGAAAGACAGAGAAAGAGCAGTTCTAGTGTGGCATCAACTTATAAGGTATGTCAAGTTGCATCTTTACTTTTGTTCCTGTTTAGTGAATATAGAATATTGCATTTCTAAATTTCTTTTCAGCAACCCCTAGTCAAGCCCCCGGGTTACCCTTTTTCACAAGTGATGGAGCTCTCTATCTTTTCATGTATTCTGTTTCTTCACTCTCTCTAGCTCTTTCTCTGACTCACTACACCAAAATACACTAGGAAAACTTCATCACACATATGAATATTGACATGTAACTTGCTAGGTTTTCTGTTTATTCTTACCAGTCAAGTTAATCTGTCATATTATATTGTCATACTTATAGTAGGACTGCCTGGGTGGTTACTCTCTCTATTTTCTCATTGCCCTTTATCGATCTTCCAGGTATATAAAAATCCTGCAGATGGAAGAAAATTCTACTCGAAGACAGCGGTGGTTCGATATCTTAAAACCATGGAGCAGAGTAGCACCATAGAAGAACAAGTTAAATTACTCATTGGCTTGTTTAGTTATATTTATCATTTTCTCTTCATGGTCTAAGGAAGTTACCTGGTTTCAAATTACATTTAATGATTATTTCTTCGACCAATAAATTTATATTTGTCGATACTATTGCACCATATGGTCGATATGAAGCATCTCAATCATAATCTTACTAGAGCTAAATTTCTATTTATGAATTTTGAAAAAATAAAAAGTTCATGCGAAGTGCTTTAAGTTCCATTTTTATTGAGGTATCACCAAGAATAAAAGAACTCATTGATACTCCAGTCTAAAAATTACATGGAAATGATAGTTTAACGTATTATGTAAGCATGCTTTTAATTGGCCAATTATGGGTGTATTTGCTCTGCGCTATCTACGTCACTCTTCGGCTTGCAGGCTTTGATTTAGGAGGTGGTTGTTTTATTTAGTTTTAGTACTTATGTGAGATTGGTTTGGTACTGTTAACCTTTGCATTGTATTCTCACACAAACCTGATTTTTGTATATATATATATATATTTTTAATCTTCCCCCCTTCTAATGCATATTTTTTTCCCTTTTTTTTTCAGCATGACTCTGTAGGCGAATCCTCGTTGACTCCAGATGTGTCTAAACAATGCAAAATGATCACAGGCTCTGGTTGTACTCCCAACGAGAATAAAAAGGGCAATGACAAGCACTTGTTGAATATGGTTTGTGCATCTATCCGAAATTACTAATCCTGAGAAAATCTTGTATAAAATTGAGGATCTTTTTGAGTTATCTTCTGGTTGCCATTCAGAACACATCAGTTGATGGGCTACCCCCAGGCTGGACAGAAGAAATCAAGATGTGTAGATCTAGTAGGACGAGAAAGGTTGTGTTAATTAATCCCTTTACCTTGATCTTGTGATCTATGAGACTGTATGAGTGTGGGTATCTCGTTCGTGTTCTGACTTACTGTGCATTTTTCTACCAAGAAATGTTGGTTTAGAATTTATTATCTCTCTCATCCTGAAAAGAATTCGTTCTGCAGTATTACACCGACCCAGTTAGCGGATATATATTTTATTCTAAAACAGATGTTTTCCGCTATCTGGAAACTAATGACATTGGTAGCTGTGCTGTAAGACCAAAGAAAAGGATAGTGGATGATCAAGAGTTGATCAAGAATGAAATCCCTGTAAGTGAATGGCTTGCTTGATGGCCTATGAAAGATTAGTTTTGCTTTTTGTTACTTTTCATTTTCTTTGCTATCTGTTTCTCATTATTAAGATATTTAATTTGGACGTTAAACACTATTATTGGCCATGAGGTCAAATTGTTGCTAAATTTAAATATTGAGTGATTACACCTTGTGATCCTTTTCAGCACGACAAGTTGGGTGAATCACCTTTAAGGCAAGATGTGTCTAAACACTGTGAATTGATGACAAAGTCAGGTTGCATTACCAAAGAGAATAAAGTGGGCAACGACAAGCAATCATTGGATATGGTTTGTGCTGCAACTAGCACAATTTACTAGTACTTGATATGATGAGATTCTTATTTATAATTAAGGTTCTTTTTGAGTTAGGTCCAGGTTGACATTCAGGTTACATCAGAAGATGGGCTACCACCAGGCTGGACAAAAGAAATCAAGAGAAGAAAATCTGGTAGTAGGATGAAAAATTATCCGGTAATTAATCTATTTACCTCAAGCCGTTGATCTAAAAGAATGTATGAGTACTTATATTTATTTTGTATTTTCTACCAAGTAATGTTGATTTAGAGTATACCAATTTTTCGGGAGACATCTCTCATCTTGGAAAGTATATATTTTGCAGCTTTACACAGACCCAGTGAGCGGATATAAATTTCACTCTAAATTAGATGCTTTACGCTATCTGGAAACTAAAGACATCCGTAGCTGCCGCGCGAGACCAATGAAAAAGCAGATGGATGATCAAGAGTTGATAAAGAATGAACTTCCAGTGAGTATCAGCTTGCTTGACAATCCTATCTGTCAATGATCTATTGTTGTTGCTTTTATGTTTTGTGGATCTCTCTTTCTCATTTTTTTGATATTTTATTTGGACATCGGACACCACATTTTGCCTTGAGGTCATACTGTAGGTAAATTTAAATATCCAGTAATTATCATTTTTGTAATAACTGGATCGAACTGGCTGGCTTTTCCTAGAAAACTGGGAACTGCTTGGTTTATCCTGTCTGGCTATATTATATAAATTTTGAATTATAGAACCAGTAGAAAATTACCGAACCGATCAGTTCAACTGGAGAACCGGTGAACTGGTCACGGTTTGACGTTAAAAAAAAAAAAATCAAGAAAAAATTAACTACTTTTCCGTTCCTTTAATTTTTTTTCCTGCCTTAGTTGAGAGAGATGCAACACAACAATATTTCAGAAAATGCTTCCTTTGAACCATGTCTTTGCTTGGAACCCGCTGACACATGATTTTTCAAAAAAGTACTGACACGACATGTCGTCGACATGTTGATTAAATTCTTTAAAATTCTTCATTTATATAGTATAAATTTAATTTTATACTTGTTATTAACCTTGTTGAAATCTTTTAAATATAAATACCCATTTGTTGAGTTAAAAATATCTAATATTTCTAGTTAAAAACGAAAAATGATCATGGTAGAGTGTGTCGGTGTCGACACGCGTCGGACATGGACATGCTATCCTAATTGAAGTGTCCATGCTACAGAACTTGCACCATAGGAAAGTCGAGGTATTTTCGGGATCTATGTGAAGAAATGAAAAAGAAAATGAAGGAATCAAAACTTGAAGAAGAGGAGATGCTTCAGCTGTGAGTTTTATTTTTTGATGAAGAGTTGAAAGATAGAGAAAAAAAGTGTGCAGAGTTGGTTTTTTGAAGACAAATATTAATGATATTGAGAAGATAATAAAAATGATGAGAGAATTAAGAAGTCAGGCCCAAGAATCGAAGAGCCTATTTCTTAAAAACTGTACTCTTGAGAAATTAGTAATGTGAAAACCTAAAAATATATTGTTTTATAATTTTTATTTTATATAGGTGTATATAATTTATTTATTTTTTACCACCGATTCAACTCATGTTCATCCCCAGTTAAAATTTTTGACCCTTGACCCGTTAACCTTTTCCATTCAATGCACTGGCTGGTTTTGATAACATCAGTTATTGTACTGCATGGTCCTTTCAGCATGACAATGTGCATGAATCCGCTTCGAACCAAAATGTGTCTCAAGAGAGCAAATCGATGGTGACCTCAGGTTGTACGCCCAAAAGGGATAAAAAACACGAAGTCAAGCATTCATTAAAGACGGTTTGTGCTGCAAATATTCTAACTTATTAATCCCAGACACGATTAAACTCTTATATTCAAAAGAGGCTCATTTTGAGCCATGTTCAGGTTACCATTCAGAGCACATCGGCAGATGGGCTACCACCAGGTTGGATAAAAGAAATCAAGACAAGTGTATCTGGGAGTAAGATGAGAAAGGACCCGGTAATTATTCCCTTACCTGAAGCTGGTGATATATCAGACTGTATTAGTGCATGTCTGCTTGTGTCTGTAATACGTCTTATCTAGTTATATTTACTATGCATTTTCTAGCGAGTAATATTAGTTTAGAATTTATAAATTTCCTAGAGAGACATCTTTCATCCTGAAAAGCATTCAATTCTGCAGTATTACACAGACCCAGTTAGCGGATATGTCTTTCGTTCTAAAAAAGATGCCTTGCGCTATCTGGAAACTAACAACGTTGGTAGCTGCCTTACCAAACCAAAGAAAAGGGAGTTGGATAATCTGTTGACGCATGAAATCCCTGTGAGTAAAAAGCTTCCTTGACCACCCTATCTGTCAAGGATTAGCTGTTACATCCTTGTTGCTTTTCATTGTCTTCAGATATCTGCTTCTCATATCTGTGATATTTAATTTGGACATTAGATGCCTTAATTGGCAGTGAGGTCTGCCGTTAAATTTAAATATCCAGTGATTATGCTGTGTTGTCCATTTCAGCATGAAAATGTGGATGAATCCTCTCTGAAGCAAGATGCATCTGAAGAATGCAAATTGATGGCGAGCTCAGATTGCATTATCGAAGAGAATGATGAAGGAAATGACAAGGAGTCATTGAAGATGGTTTGTGCTGCAACTAGCCTAATTTGCTATTCCTAGATATGATCAAACTCTAGTAGGCAATTGAATCTCTTTTTGAGTTATGTCCAGATTGCTACTCAGAGCCCATCAGCAGATGAGCTACCAGAAGGCTGGAAAACAGAAATCAAGACAAGCAAATTTGGGAAAGTCAGAAAGGTACCTATAATTAATCCCTTAACCTCGAGCTGGTGATCTAAGAGACTGTACTATTATGTCGCTGCTCGTATTTTTGTAATGCATCGTCCCTGAAGAAATTTATTGTGTCTTATATATATTGGGCTGTTATATCTTGATACGACCTTTTCCAGTTGAACTCTTCATTATTCTGTATAGGGGTTTTCTATATCTCTATATTCTTGCCAATTGAAGCTGACATGTGTTATACTGTCATGCTTTTAGTTATGACAATATGGATGATTGAGTTCCGCAATATTTGAAGTTCTCATTGTACTTTCATTCTTGCAGATATATATTAATCCGTTGACTGGTAGCAAATTCTATTCGAAGCCAGCAGTAGCCCGATATCTCAAAAGCATAGAAAACAGTAGCACCACAGCAGAACAAAATAAAGAATGCGTACGTTTGTTTAGCAATATTTATCCTTTTGACTTTTCCTGGCTCAGCAACCTATTTTGGCTTTACATTACATAGTGGCACCAGATCAGAACAAATTAAAAGAAGCAGTTTTGAAGTCTTGCCTAGAACAAGTAACAATATTTTAAAAATATATGATAAATAAAGTCAGTCACTGCAACTTATTTGTTAGAACAACAAATGTGAAAAAAATTGCATTTGATGCTGTTTATCAGGTCATGAGTATAAAATAAGTTGTGTGAAAACTTCCCTGGACTGATCATGTGTTCAGACATACTGGATATTCATTGTGTGTGTGCACTCAAAATGCATGTAGAGTTGGTTATATGAGCAACATTTTAGGCTGAAGTTAATGTTGAGACCTTTTCAAGAAATTGATTTCAAGATTCCTGCTGCGTATTTTAATCGAATGACTGAAAACACTTACCAAAGGTGCTATGATAATGAAAGTCGCCAAATATAATGTTTCCTCTATTGCTGTATCTTGCTTTATTGCTTTATATCACTCATTAATGTAGTTAAATAAGTTCCCCATATTATGCTATAATGCTTCAAGTTTGTTTTGGAAATTCTTGAAACAACACCCAACAATTTCCCCACGTTTGCCTTTGTATAAGAAATGTTGGTTGTCTCCATATGCCTGTCCTAACTAAAATAATTATCCACTATATTATTTGTTTACCTTTGCTTTGTACAAGTAATGTGCTCATGCTCGAATATTCCAGTTGTCTAAAGATGTCCGTTTTTCCCGTTTACAGTCTTCATCTGCAGTTGATGAGAAGTTATCAGAGAACCTCGAAACCAAGAGACAGCTTTTCGTTGATGGTATAGATATGCTTATTGAAATTGGTTATTATAGGTTAAAATACGTTAGGGCCATTACCAGTTTTTCCCTATTCTGACAGTGGACTTGTGTTGTAGGTAAAGAAAGTTTAGATACAGAAAACTTAGATGCATCAGAGGCCAAAATTTTGGAAGAAAATCTGGGAAATAATTCATCCAATAATGCCATTCTTACATGTGAAAATAAAATTAAGTGTGCTGCTACAAACAATCGGCTCAGACCAACAAATGAAGGCTCTGAAAAGGAAGTGACAGTAACGGTTGACGATGTAGTTATCGACTCTCGTGCAACTTCTCTCTTGACTGAACAAAAGCTTCCAGAAACTGGAGTGGGAAAACAGAGTCGTAAAACTCAGTCGGGCTCGAGAATATCCAAGAAAAGATTGTCCCAAGACTTGCCACGTCGGACTTCAAAAAGGCTTGCAGGTTGTAAACTTGACATGCCTCCTAACTCAATTTTGAGTGAACGTGCTGAGGACAGGAATCCTACTGATACTGAAGCTATTAAGTCATCCAGTTTTCCTTCAGATGTTGCCGATGGAGTTCTTCAGCCATCTGCTATTGAGACAGTAAAAGAGGTTGCAGATCATGCCTCTGTAGGCGATGAAATTCTTGAAATAGTGCCATCAAACAAAACCGAAAAGCTTCTTACAGAACAGGCCTTTCCAGAAGAGCAAACACATGGGAAGGCAATTGAGAATCAAGAAAATGATAATTCGAGATCACAAGATTCACAGCTCTTCTATCCATTTTCGGAATCTTGGTCGGATCCGTGCTTAGAATTTGCGTTTAAGACACTTACAGGTGAGATACCACTTGATGATAATCTGGGATTTTCGGGCTTCCAGCAGCAAGTTGACGTTCCTTACCATCAGACAAACGGATGCTCATTACCCCCTGATGTACCCACGAATTTCCAGAACGAAGTTCCTCCCCTTCCATCATCATTTCAGCAAGTCGACATTCCTTACAATCAGACAAACGGATTCTCAGTCACACCTGTTGTATCCACCATTTTCCAGAATGAAGTCCTGTCACTTCCACCACAATTTCAGCAACATGGCGCTGTTGTGCAATCGCTGCCTAATCCGTTATTCCCGTCCCCTGGAAATTTTAGCTTCCCATCTTCCAGTGGCACAAATCCTCGACAACCTAGTACAGGGGCTAGTAATAAGAATTACCAAACAAGGTAAACTCAAGATATGCCCCTTACAAGCTCTTAATGCTGAACAATCGAGTTTGTTTGTGTAAGATGTAGTCGTTTATGAACATTTGCATCCTAAATGCATTTTTTGGACTAGTTGTTTTGTGCTTATAGCTGCTGCTTTGGAGTCTTTAAATGGCACTTTCAACATCGAGTCACTCCTCTGGTTTATGGGATTAGTAGACATAAGTTAATTCCAGAATTTGTCTATCTTTTGTTGCAAACAAATGTAATATTGGTGTTACTTTTTTGGGATGCTTAGTTGTATAATCAATTAGTACCTGTTTTCATTTGTAAAATTATTGTGTTTTGATGAATTCAAACCAGTTTTTAAGGGTTGGCTATAGGGCTAGACATGAGTCGGTTCGATTTCGGGTATTTAATAAATGAAATCGTCGGGTCCAAATATAATTATGGAACCGTTCGGGTTCGGTTTCGTTCGGTTAGATTAGGTTTC
>CAIGRB010039309.1:9751-20290 GCA_903798255.1 Fraxinus quadrangulata
AAGACAGTTAGTGTTGGTTGTGTCAGTCCTTGAGTATGTAATTCTTTTTTAATACTACCTTGACTTTAGATTGTAGTTTTATTACAGAATGCCAAATGTGGGAGCTTGTTAGGTTTTTGATGTAATTGGCAAGTCTGTGAATAAAAGGGAACAAAATTAATATGTTGTGAAAGTCAAGGATTAAGTTACGAATAGTAGAAAGTGAGTTGTAATAGGTCTAGGGATCGAGAATGGAAAAGAAGAAAAAACGGTGCTCAATTTCGCTACTCCTTGCCTCGCTCGAGCGATACACTATCGCTCGCCTATCGCCTAGCTTTCACTCGAGCGACAGTGTTTCTCGAAAAGTTTTAATTCGCGTTTTAAGGCTTTTTATCTAGCCCATTCATTCCTTAACCTGCATATAAATACTAGAATGCCTATGAACGTAAATTCTAAGGTTGAACATTGAGAAAATATATACTCTTCATATCATCTTCATCAAATAAGCTTTCAACCTTCATGCCTTGATTTGTTCTTAGTGGTGAAAACATCAAATCCACAATTCAAATACCGAACTGGTGCTTCTTACACATCTGTCAGAGTGCTAAAGATCAAGAAAAGGTGACTGGAGTTTCAGTCATTGAAAAACGTAGAGTTCTTCATTGATCCACAAGAGATAAACAAATTCATAAAGTCGAGAGTTGCTGCAGGAGTGCGCAATTCAGGAGGGCTTTGAAAACTACAGTTGGGAGTTGGTGTGGGAGTACGAAATCCAAAAGAGCTGTGGGAATTACAGTCGGAGGTCAAAAAGTACTAGTGGTGGTTAAGTCTTGTGGACTATAAGTTCTAATTCGTTATAATGGATTGTTAACTGACAAAGTGCTCGAAGTTTTTTCCCAATTGGGGTTTCTCTATGATTATTTCTTGTGTTTATTTATTCCTTTCATAACTGCTGTATTTTAACATAGGAAATATTGAATTAAACATCTAGATATAATTAATAGTGACTTGTTGTTAATTAATTTTTAAGTTTTTAATTCCACATAATCACCTATTCACTTACCTCTAGGTGTAATTTGGGTCAAACCTCATTATTTCAGATACAGTGCGTCTTCTTGGTGCTAGAGTTTTAAGGGGGATGAATCAAGATGCCGTTGATGCTTGTATTGTCGGAAGGCTGGCTAATCCTAAGGAGGTACCTTGAATTGACTATAATATATACTTGTCTAACTATCATAATCACTACGCAAATAGTTATTATAATTTACTTGTGTTCTAGGCAAGAGCAAAGATCACTGAAGTGCACTACCTTCCCTTCAATCCAGTGGAAAAGTACACAGATAATACTTACATAGACAACCATGGAAATTGGCATCGGGCTAGCAAAGGGCGCCTGAATAGGTAAGCTATAACTGTTCTATAAAAGTGAAATGAGATTTGTCCCTAAATTTACATGATTGCTGATTCAATATCTTATCCAAGATTGTTGATCTCTATGGCCTAAGCGAAGATATGAAAAAAAAAGTTCACTCCATCGTTGATAAGTTTGCTGACCGTAGTCTTCGTTCTCTTGCTATTGCTAAATAGGCGATTTCAAAAAAAAATTTCCCATACTCATTTCATGAATGAATTTAGCTTTGTAGAATTCAATTTAGCCAGTAAGATTTTCTTAGTTTTAGAGTGTACCAGAGAAAACTAGGGAAAGTACAGGATTGCCCTGGATCTTTGTGGGACTCCTGCCACTTTTCTTGACAGTGGAGAAACCATTAAGCTTTCCCTTAATCTCGGTGTCAATGTAAAGATGATTACAGGTGATTAGCTAGCTATTGCAAAAGAGACTGAACAAAGGCTTGGAATGGGAACAAACATGTATTCTTCTTCCTCCCTACTCGAAAAATACAAGGACGGGAGTATTACTCATCTCCCTGTTGAAGAACTCATTAAAAAGGCCGATGGCTTACCGACATATTCAAGGTGAGAAGCCAAAGCATCCATTTAACTGATTGTATTCACTACTCTAATCCATTGTCAAAATTGATGACGTTTTTCGCGACTGCAGAGCACAAATATGAGATAGTGAAGAAGTTACAGACAAGAAAACATATATGTGGAATGACAGGAGATGGGGTGAACGATTCACCAGCTTTGAAGAGGGCTGACATTGGCATTGCAGTGGCAGATGCTATGACACTGCCCATGGTGCATTAGACATAGTCATAACTGAATCTAGATTAAGTGTGATAATGAGTGCCTACTATGTTACACGATTGATAGTAACTACAACTGCGGCTTATTCCCAAGAATATGATCTGACGAAGGGGGACAATCTCTCCATCTAATCAAGTACCGATACTCGACTCCAAATAACAAATACGTGTGCAAATTTTCATTTGTTTGTACATAATGAGGAGCATAAGAAACTAGCATCAGAGGTTGGCTTGTAGAGAAAAACAATTGTAACATCGAAGGCTCACTGGACCCTGATTAGTAAAACAATTCTTCTGTAATGAAAATATGACTTTTATCTAAGAGAGATGGCCAATCAAATCGAAAATCTGTGTGTGAATGATCCAAAAATATTTTCTTTACTTTTTTAGGAAAACGGATAAGACAAAAGCACAATAGTAATTTTCATTAGAGTACCCTAACATATATTGCACCACTAAAGTAATCTCAAAATTTCCATGATTGAAAATGATTTGACCTCTTAATTTGGCATGAAATTTAAGAACACTTTTAACACGATGATGAACTAGGAAAGCATTTCGACAATTAATTGACAACATCCTAATGTCGATATGAAGAGTCCTAATGTCGATATGAAGAGTGTACAATTGAGTAATGGTCTTAGAAAACAATGTCGCAACATGTGTAATCTCATATAATTGAGGGAAAACTAAAACAAATTCATCATAAAAGTCGTGTAACATAGTAGGCACGAGATCTAGGATATCTGAAATGCTTGATGGCATTCTTTTAGGTAATTTCTCAATTATGTCAATATTAAGTGTAATGATTACAGATGTGATCATAATAGAGGATACAATACACTATTCACAACTCTCAATTACATCCATCATAATTATTTACTCGCTTTTGTCAAATAAGAGTTAGAAAATTTTGATTAAGTCCTAAAGTATAGTATGTTGACCTATGATTTAATATAACTCCACTTATTTTGATTATAACAAATAATAAACTTATATTTCTAACAAGTCTCGTTTCTTGATCTTTTCATGAACAAATCTTCTTAAGCACTCAAATGCTCAAATCGTCATCCGTTGAGAAATAAACAATCAAAAGAGACTCGAAGAGATCAACAACCTTGAAGATTAGAGTTTTAGAAGTTGCTTCGATTTATATGTAAATGTATAACTCATCGATTTTTAGCGAGCTCATAAAGCTCAAAATTATTTTCAAAATTTATCACTTTTATAGTAATGTTTTTGACTCATAATATGAAATAGATTTTGGAAAAATAAATATTTTGATATAGAAAATTAATTTTCAAAATCCATATACTTCGGTCGACCGAAGTATAAACCATTCGACCAGAAGTTGCTGGATACCGTATTTGTAGGCTTCTTAACAGAATTTTACAATGCTTACCAGATTAAACACTTCGGTCGACCGAATTATTGACCGATCAACCGATCCGCTCGATCGAAGTTTCAAGTGAAACTTCAACGACTTGAATTTTACAACGGCTATAATCACACTTCGGTTGACCGAAATTGCTCAACCGAAAATGACTGATTTTCAATCTTTTAATCTATAAATAGCCATCTCTCTTGCATTCAATTCCAACAACTTACAAGAGATTTTAAGATAGCTTATTTATTGAAAATCATTGAGTTTACTTGATTCTACATTCTATTTCATTTATTACAAAAGAATTTCTCGATTGATCAAATTAGTTTTATCTATTTCATTAAGAATTCTATTTTGCAAGAAAACTTCTCAATCTCATCTATTCTTTATTCTTGATGAAGTTTTCTTTGTCAACACTTATGTTGAAGTATAAATCTCTCTTCATATTTAAATTGTATTATTTGTTAAGAGATATCATGAAAACTTTGATATAAAGATACAAATTATTTCATTATCCATCATTCATCAAAGTTTACAATATTAACACTTGAGCTTTACTATTTGCTATCTATTGAACTGTTATCCCAACTCTCTAATACTTAACTTGATTCTATCATTTGTTAAGAGAGTTCTTTCAAATTATAAAATTATCATTTCTATTTTGGTGATTTCGAGAGCCTTGTGAAAACTCGATTGTTGTTAAGAATATGTACTTCTTGTTGTAAGTCACTTAAGGATAAGTGCTACTTGTTGTAAGTAACTTAAGGATAGATGCTCATTGTTGTAAGTCACCTAAAGATAAATACTCTTTGTTGTAAGTTACTTAAGGATCGGTACTCATTTTTTGTAAGTTACTATTATAGTATATTTGGTCTTACTCGTGACGGAGAGCTTGGTAATGGGAACGTAGATCATTGCATTGGATCAAATCCCATTAAATTCGCTTATTATCTGTACTTCATTGCACTTTATTTTACATTGCCATTTATATAGTACTATATCTATACTTGAATTATGTTGTCGAATTTACATAGTTATCTTTTTTATTACACTTTGTATTTGTTTCTTGTGTATTTAATAGTTTTGAGACTAATTGTCAAAAAAGTTTCAAAAATATTTCACCCCCCTCTTGGTTAGTTATTCTTGGGCTAACATAGTATTCGTGGAAACGATATCCGGATCCAAGGGTCCACTATAGTGTTTGTTACGATATCATATATTTGAGATATAAAAAATAACGCAACAGCTATGATGTTAAAAAAGTTGAAATTACACTTCATAAGCTTTATTATAGACAATGAATGAAGAATGAATGAACTAGCTCGTGTCTACAAATTGTTAGTCCATTTCCAAATATAGAATATTGACTATAAAATTAATCACTTGGAGTTTAACTGTGTTCGACCCAGTTGCTCGATGATTTATTCCAACTCAACCTGCTTTAATTGGTTTCACCTTTTTGTGCACAGCCGCATTTTTGAAATTACTACGTCAAACCCTCCAATCATCACATAAGCCTAACTTACTAATTATTCACCACAAAGACCTTTTTAACACTAAAAGACAATTAAACCCTTCATTTGAAAATTTAAAAGTAGAAATTTATTCACGGACCCCTCAAAGACCTTAACAAACGTTTGAGGAGTCCGTTAACAGACCCCACAAGAACCCAGATCCCCAAACGTCTAGGGCCTCAGTTAACAGTCTAGGGGGTTAGTTAACAGACCCACTAACTACCGACCCATTCACAGATAATTCACTCTCTATGATTTCTTCACAGATTTGGATTTCTTCAACAATACAAAGAATTTTTTTTGAATGTTACGGCAAAAAAATACATTATCCATCATATTATAAGCAAAAAAAATTTAAAATCTAACCAAAACAATTAAGAAACCTTGAAGATGGAGATGGAGAAACCTTGAAGGATCAATTTTTCGTAGGAGATAATTTCTTGACTCTTCAAATTTCTGACGTTCAAAATGAGGGTAAAATGTATATTTTATTTTATTCTATAGCTAAGGATAGATCTCACAAATGGATTATACATCCACAGAAGTATGGGAAAGTAGATTTTGTAGCTTATGCATCGAGTGTGACTGAAGACATTGATTCTACTGAGGAGCCTGCTATATATTCAGAGGCAGTTAGTTGCAGTGATTCTAGAAGATGAATAATTGCTATGCGGAGAAGGTGGAGTCATTCAGCAAAAATAATACTTGGGACTTGGTGAAATTACCTAAAAGGTAAAAGGGTGGTTCATTGTAAATGGGTGTTCAAAAGAAAGAAAGGTGCATCAGGGATTGAAGATGTTAGATACAAGGCTAGATTGGTGGCAAAAGGCTACTATCAGATTTCAGGTGTTGATTCATAGATGTGTTCTCACCAGTTGTATACTTGGAGTGCTTGTTAAGAATGATTTGGAGCTTGAGCAAATGAATGTCGAGACATCATTCTTACATGAAGAAAATGAGAAGAGCATCTATATGCAACAACCAAAAGGGTTCATAGCTTCAGAGAAGAAAGACTATGTGTGCTTGTTGAATAAATTATTGTATGAATTAAAACAGTCATTAAGGTAGTGGTATAAGAGGTTTTATTCATTCATGACTACAAATGGTTTTGATAGATATAATTATGATAGTTGTGTGTACTTCAGAAAGGAAAGTGGTGGATCAACTACATATTTATTATTATATGTTGATGATATGCTCATAGTAGCCAAAAATAAAGCATAAGTCAGAAAAGTAAAATTACAACTCAGCAAGGAGTTTGACATGAAGGATTTGGGTAC
Source organism: Fraxinus quadrangulata (assembly GCA_903798255.1). Classification (NCBI taxonomy): domain Eukaryota; kingdom Viridiplantae; phylum Streptophyta; class Magnoliopsida; order Lamiales; family Oleaceae; genus Fraxinus; species Fraxinus quadrangulata. The sequence goes on from CAIGRB010039309.1 coordinate 16,116, forward strand.
AAAGAAGAAAATTCTCGAAATGGAGATCTAGAAGGATAGAAAGGCTCGCATATTGTATTTAAGTCAGAAGGGGTACATTGAGCTCTTGAAAGATTCATTATGATGAAAGCTAAGGCTGTCAGTATTCCTTTGGCTGCCCACTTCAAACTATCATTTAACTTGTATCCACAGTCAGATGAAGACATTGATTATATGTCTCGGGTTCTATGGTTTGTACAAGACCTGATTTGGCACATGTAGTTAGTGTGGTTAGTAGATACATGGCTAATCTTGGCAAAGAACATTGGAAAGCAGTGTAGTGAATTTTCAGATACTTGAGGGGCTCTTCAAATGCTTGCTTTCATTTTGGTAGAAATTTAGAAGGAGTCATCGGTTATATGGATTCAGATTATGCAGGAGATCTTCATAAGAGGAGATCACTTATCCCTTGGAGGCTGTACTATCAGCTGGAAAGCTAGTTTGCAAAATACAGTGACTTTGTCTACAACAGAAGCAACATACATGGACATTATAGAGGTATGTAAGGAGACTATGTGGTTGAGATGATTAATTGTGAATCAGTGAAGATTTGCAGATATCTACGGTATTCTCTGATAGTCAGAGTTTAATTTTCTTGACTAAGGATCTGATGTTTCATGAGATAACTAAGCACATTGATATGAGGTACCATTTTGTTTGTTATGCTCGTTGTGATATTGTAGTGAGCAAGGTGATATGATGATAAAACCACTTTCTATTGCTAAGTTTGAGCATTATTTGAACTAGGTGGGTGTTTGTCATTGATTTAATCCATTGGGGCTTGTTTGGAAGAGGAGAAATGGTGTTTACTTGAAGATGTGTTTTAATTTCTTGTGATGGAATTTGGCTTAAGGTGGAGTTTTGTTGTGGTGTGATCTGAATTCCATGTGATTTGAGATTTGGTTGATTGGAAGAAGTCTAAAGTACTTGATTTTGTAGAGTCCTAAGTTGTGGAGATCAATTTAAATAATAATTAGGAGTTTAGCTTGAATAATTACACTTGAATGGCAAAAAGCATGTTTCAGAATGTTAACCCAAGACCTAGCGCCTAGTCACTACCATCGCAGCACCTAGGCACCAAGAATTGAAGCAGGAAGAAAATAGAGTCAGGGACATGGCACTTGGGCACCAAGCACGTGGCGCCTAAGTGCTACTCCTAGTGCCCAGGTGCTGCGACATGGTGCCCGGCGCAATGCCTGAGCTCTGGGACGCTACCGATAACTTGATATTCGCGATTTGTTTCGTTTTATCTGAAATTTTGAGACTTCTTCTCCATCTTGGACTTCAATAAGAGGGTTTACATATATTTCCACATTGTATCTCTATATTGTAACAGTCTCATTATATTCTCTATGCATTCAACAACATATTGAGAGATTAAGAGTTTAGATTTCAACTGAAATTATTGGAATCTTGATATTATAAATACAAAACTATTGATTATAGTGGATTGTTTTCCTCCACCTGTGATTTTTTCCCGAATTGGGTTTCCATGTATTTTCTTGTGATCTTATTTTCTTCTTCATAATTTCACTAGTTAGAAATAAGGATTTTAATAGTCGAATTGATATCTTCACTAATCAAGTGAGTCATTTGACCAAATTAATGACATAGTTGAATCGAAATAAGTCTTCCACTAAACAAGTTTGGGTGGAAAAAAAAGTGATTTAGAAAACACTGAAATTTATCATGGGGCTCTTAAAGGTAAGAGCGTTTGCGTACCTAATTGATTATGTATCTTTGATGCACACTTATGCTTTTTATTTATTTATTAATTTATTATTTCATGCATCTCATCTTTTTTGTTTGATTTTAATTTTTAGGCAATTTGATTTTTTTTTAAAAAAAATGGAAAAATAAAAAAAGGGGTTGAAAATTCTTTACTACAACATGATGTATGATTTACTTGAACATGTATGTTGCAACCAAGTATGAGTTTAATTAAAGTATTGTAGCATATTTTCCATTACTTTGTTTAAGTTTATATGGAGTAATTAGTGTAGGTTTCTTCATGTACCATCTGCACTGCACACACTACGATCTTATAATTAAGTCTTGACATCGTGTGTGAAATTTGGGAATGCTATCATCTACTGGTAAGATGACTTTGAACATGGATTCAACTGAATTTAGTAGACCTAAATTTGAGTATATCCCCTAAAATAAAATAAAAATGTTTCATTTTATACTCTTCTTTGAAAGCTATTTAACTCGAGTAATTAAGTTCGTGGGGTTTTTCGTAACCTGATGTTCTATGGTCAACTGATTTGGAGTCATCGGGCCCAAAACTCGTTATTGGGATCATTTTAATCGCTTAATAAAAAAGAGTCTGCACATAAGATGTGAAAAATTGAAAATAATCATTATGAGGTTAAAAGAAAAAATATAAATTGCGTGAAAATGTATATATACTCAAAGTCAATGGGAGAAAATGATAATATATATGAAAAATAATCTTAATTTATAGGTCCTAATATGCATTATTGGTTTGACTTTCATTAGTCAAAGAATAAATTTATTTAACAGTAGTGTTTAGCATGTCCTTTCTCACAAATTTAAGATTTAGAGTCTTAACCACAGGGAATTAGAGACACTTAACACATATGACTCACTTATACAATCTACTCCATTTAAACTTAAACTGAGTATGTGGAAAATTTACTAATCATTCATTATGTTTGTGCATGCTATCAACTGTATCTTTGAATTATCATATATAGTTGTTACCTTTGTCATTTGACAAAAAAGGGGTGATGATATTTGAGTTAAACACATTTTTGACACTTTTCAGATGTATATGATATGTTATTCGTTTTAGTTAGATTAAGTTTTGATATTTAGTGATATCAATGTTTGGTTTTGGTGTGTTGACTTACATTGATATTACATCTTAATTTAGTTGGTATGTTGTTAAATTTATGAATAACTGTCTTGAATGCTTTTATACATGTTACTGTTTCACGTGTTTTTACACTTGGTAGCTGAGTTTTATTTTTTCAGAAAACAAGTTGGACAAAGGAAAATCAAGATTCAGCCGATTCAATTGGTTTTGGGTAGATTAGATTGAATCCATTTGATTTGTAACACATCTTTTGTCACGGAATGCCAAAAGGAGAATTTGTTAGGTTTTGAAGATGTTGGTAATCTTTTTGAGAAAACTATTTGTTGAAAAAGAGTTTTTAAAGAAAAAGTGTCAAGTGGGAAGTTAGAAGTTCTAGGGTTCGAGTATGGAAAGATGATAAAAGATTCGTCGTAATTTCGCTAGTCTATCATCCAACTGATGCTCGAGCAGTAAAAACAGAAGCTGCGTCGCCCGTCTGTTGCCTGGACTTTGCTCGAGCAACACACCGTCACTCACGTGTCGCTTGATCAATTATGTATCCCGAGAAACATAATTCGCGTGTTCAAGGTTTTTATTTGGCTCATACTACCCAAAACCTCTATAGTATATATATATATCCATGCCTCCATTCGAAAAATGGGTGTTGAACATTGAGATAAATAAGAGATTACTTTTCTACATATCATTCTCATAGTTCAACCTTTATTTTGATTTCATCATTGCATTGAAAAACATCAACTTCACATAAACCAAACATCAATACATTTCCATAATATTTGTCAGAGTTCTGAACATCAAGAAAGGTGACCGATGTTCCGATCGTTGGAGAACGAGGATTTTTTATTAATGCATAGGAGATAGATAAATTCAGAAGGTCGGGAGTTGGTGCAGGAGCACGCAATTCGGAGGGCTTTGGTGACTACAGTTTGGAGGCCAAAAAGTACTAGAGTTAATCGATTTTGATAGTACTATAAATTGATTCATTTATAGTGAATTTTCACTGGCTTAGGTCCGAAATTTTTACCTAATTACGAGTTTTCTTTGTCAACAATTTTCAAGTGTTATTTATTTTTCAGTAATTTATTAACTGCGATAATTCAACATGTGATAGTTGTGCATGTGAATTCATCTCGCTTAATTAATAATTGTGACTTTTTGCATTTATTAATTGAAAATTTTAAATTCCCTTATAAATATCTATTCACCTCCCTCTAGGTGTTAGTTGAGTCGAACTTTGTTATTTCAGTTATTGACTATATGTTTCCTATGGTAACTGAGTTCATGAATTATGGCCAACAAACAATGCGAGTTCCTA
>CAIGRB010039309.1:26801-44945 GCA_903798255.1 Fraxinus quadrangulata
AGACTGGAGTTGAACCACCACTTCTAAGGGCCAATCCTACCTTAGCCCTGCTGAAGCAACATAGTGAGGTGATGGCCAAGAAGTTTAAGGCTCTTTCTTGCATTTGATCAACAGTCTCAAATGCCATATTCACAAAGATAATCACTTGTGAAACTGCAAAGGAGGCATGGGACAGTTTGAAGGAAGAATTCAGGGGCAATTAGAGGACAAGGCAGGTTCTGAACTTTAGGAGAGAGTTTGAGACTCTAAAAATGAAGGATTCTAAAATGGTGACGGAGTTTGCTAATAAGCTAATGAAGGTGTTTAACCAAATCAGATTACTTGGAGATGATCTTCCAAACAAAAGGGTAGTGGAGAAGGTATTGACTAGCTTACCAGAAAGGTTCGAATCTAAGATATCTTTACTTGAAGATTCAAGGGATTTGTCCACCATTTTCTTGGTTGAATTGGTAAATGCTCTCCAAGTTACTGAACTGAGGAGATTGTTCAGGTAAGAAGAACAAGTTGAGGGTGCTTTGTTTACAAAAGAGAAGCAGAGGACTCCAACAAATTTTGGTGTAAAGAAGCCATAGAATGAAAAGAAGGAAATGGAAGCAAAAAACTCACAAAAGAATACTAAGTACCTTCCTTGTCGACATTGCAAGATAAAAGGTCATTCTCCTAAGTATTGTTAGTTCAAGCATGGTATTCAATGCAATGTAAGCAATTTGGGCATATTGAAAGGGTCTGCAAAAATTAAAAGGAGATGAAGGAAACTCAGCAAGCAAAGGTTGCTAAAGATAAAGCTGAAGAACACAAGGAATAGATATGGTTACTTGACATCGGCTGTACTCATCACATGTCATCAAATTTAGATGTTTTTGTAGAGATGAATGATAACTACAGATCAAGGATAAAGGTTGGAAATGGGGAGTATGTGGCAGTTAAAGGTATTAGCAAAGTTTCAATTCAAACCCCATCAAGTAAGAAATTCATTTCAGTTGTCTTGTATGTTCCAAATAGAATTTGATAAGTGTTGGCCAACTAATTAAGAAGAACTGTACCTTAGTATTTAAGGATAATAATTTCTCAATTCTAGATCAAAACAATGTAGAACTAATGACAATTGATATGCAAAACATAAGTTTTCCTTTGGAATGGAAAAGCTTGAATTTACAAGCTTATACCAGCACAGTGGTTGAGTTTGAATTGTGGCATGAATGACTTGGACATGTTAACTATACTTCACCTAAACTTTTGAGTAAACAAGAGTTAGTGGAAAATTTTCCAAAGATAGGAGATGCTATGTGTGTTTGTGAAATCTGCCAAAAAGGAAAACAGACCAGACTTCCTTTCCCCAGAAATCTGGCTAAAAGAGCCCAAACTAAACTTCAACTTATACATTCTGATATCTGTGGTCTTATGAAAATCTCAACCCTAAATGGTAGTTGGTATTTCATTTTATTTATTGATGATTTCACTAGAATGTGTTGATTTATTTTCTCAAAGTAAAATCAGAAGTACCTGCAGTCTTCCCAGAAATTTAAGAGCTATGTTGAGAATGAAAGCTATTATAAAATCAGGACCTTGAGGATTGATAATGGCACAAAATATATGAGCAATTAGTTCAATAATTTCTGTGAGGAAGTGGGAATCAAATATCAGTTGAAAATTCCTTACCCACCTCAGCAAAATGGAGTCTGTGAAAGGAATAATATGATAGCTATGGAAATGGCAAGATGTTTAATGCTAGAAAGAGTATGCCAAAGGTTTTTTGGGTTGAGGCAGTGAACACTTCAATATACTTACTCAACAGGAAATTCAAAATGAACTTGAACCTGAAGGTGAAACAAATTCAGAAAATGAAGTATTGAGAACCAGATCACTTCAAGACATTTATGCCACCCGTAACTCTGCTATTCTGGAACCGGTAAGCTATGATGATGCCATACAATCTAAGGAATGGATAGAGGCTATGAAAGATGAGTTGACAGCAATTGAAGAGAACAATACTTGGCTGCTTGTTGACAAACCAAGAAACAAGAATATCATAGGAGTCAAGTCGGTATTTAGAACCAAGTTGAATGCAGATGGTTAAATCAATAAACTCAAAGTTAGACTGGTATTTAAAGACTATTCTCAGCAATTTGGGATTGAATTTACTAATACCTTTGCACCAGTGGCCAGACTTGAGACAATAAGAGTGCTGTTGCATTGGCTGCACATTCAAATTAGATGATATATCAGCTAGATGTGAAGTTTGCTGTTTTGAATGGAGAGTTAAATTATGGAATTTTTATTGCACAGCCTAAGAGTTTTATCAAAAAGGGTGAAAAAGATAAGGTATACTTGCTAACGAAAGTCCTGTATGGCTTGAAGCAGGCACCTAGAAGCTGGTATAGCAAAATTGACAGCCATCTACGTAGTTTTGGATTCAATAAAAGTGTAAATTAGCAAACCTTGTATATTAAATTAGTGGAGGAGGATTTCCTCATCATTTCACTCTATGTTGATGATCTCTTAATCACAGGAAGCATTGAAATCTTGATTAATGAGAAAAAGAATCAATTGAAGATGAATTTTGAAATGACAGATATAGGGAAGATGAAATATTTTCTTGGAAGGGAAGTTGAACAGTCTGATGAAGGCATTTTTGTTTGTCACTACAGTGATATGACAAAGAAGTGTTGAAGAAGTTCCATATGAAAAATTGCAAGTCAGTTAACACTCCTTTAGTCCAGAACTAAAAGCTGATAAAAGATGATGGTGCAAGCAAAATCGATGGAAAAGTCTATAGAAGCTTGGTTGGATGTCTAGTATATCTTTTAGCCACAAGACCAAATATAATGTTTGCTGTAAATCTACTATCTAGATTCAGACAAGAGCCTAGAAAAATTCATTTCCCAGCTGCCAAGAGAGTGCTGAGGTACATCAAAGAGATTGAGAACCATGTAATTAGTTTCAGGAAATCAGAAGAGCTGGCGCTGACAGGATTCACTAATAGTGATTGGGCTGGTTCAATGGATGATATGAAGAGTACCTTAGGTTATGCCTTTTATACTGGATCAAGTCTTGTCTTTTTGAACTCAGTTAAACAAAAAATGGTGACTCAATCCACAGCTTAAGCAGAATATATAGCTGCAACTGAAGCAACTAATCAAGCTATGGCTGAGAAAAATTTCGAATGACCTAAAGCATAACAATTTGAGGCCACCACCATTTTGTGTGATAATCAATCAGCTGTGGCCATTATAAAAAATTCATTGTTTCATGGCAAAACTATGCATATCAACATCAAATATCATTTTATTAGAGAAGCTCAAGAGAAGAAAGAAGTGAGACTGATGTATTGAAATCTATGTACATCTAAAAATTGTAATTTTTGCCCTCAACAAAGGATCTAGTTATCTGCTGTCCAGAGGGTCTAATGAGTTCTACACACTGTTTCATTTGGATATTATCCCCATTCCTACTATTTTTTTGTTCCTCCTAAATAATCGAGGATTCTGAAACTATCAATTTGGCATCAAGATGTTAGCTTTATTGCTTAGCTGAGGTTCTTCTAGTTTCGAGTTATCGAACTTTGAGTTTGTTGCTCAAAAGATGTGAGTGCTTCTAAGATACATTAGTGCATGAATTTCAATTCCTAATGTCATCAATTATTCTGAGATATTAAAGATGTGAGTCAATGCTTTTTTAATATCTTCACTTTTTTGATTTTGTCACTTTTTTTTTTTTTAATTTTGTCATTTTTTAGTGTTTGTTAATATTTTATTTTTTATCATTTTTTTGAATTTGTGTAATTGGTTTTTAATTTGTCACTTTTTTGAATTTTTATCACTTTTTTTTTAGTGTTTGTCACTTTCGTGAAATTTTTATTATTTTTTTGAGTGAGAAACATCATTTTGTTTTTAATAAAAGTGACATTGGATGTTATTTCTAATAAAAATGTGAAATTAAAAAAGTGACATTTGTGTAACACTTAATTTTTAAGCAGTATTTTTTACTTCAAAAATACATTTCATATGATTTTTCAAAAAATCTTTAAATTTTTTTTGTAAGTTTACTCAATTCTTAAACTAATCTTTTGTTTTAAATTTAGGCCCAATTATTGTTTGATTTTAGGCCCAATTTTTAAAACTAACCCGTTTTAACTTTTAGTTCATAGTCCATACCACTTGATTTGATTCCTTCCTTTCTTCCTTTTTCAACACTCACCACAGGTACATGAAACTTTTGAAAATCAAATTGAAAAAAATTCACAAATCTTTAAACCCTAAATATCTTCACCCACCATTCTTTAAACCCTAAATAGGCCTTCATCTTCCATTCTTGATTTAGAAATTTGGGACCATTTGATTCTATTAAACAGGATCCATGAAAAGGAAAGCAAGTATGTAAAAATCTATTTAATGAATGCAATCAAATTAGACTGGTTTATCAAAAGGTAGAACCTTATCAACCAAAATTTTTGTAGCATCAGAGTAAATAATGTGGAAAGTAGAAATGTCGATTCTGTAATAGGTAATATTATAATACGACTCTTTTTGTTATATATGAAGTTTGTTCGTAAATTAGATTTTTTATTTTTTTTGTCCCCGTAACGTTCATTCCTGGCTCCTTCCTTGATTACTCGCATTTTGTTACACCATGACTCGCATTAGTATTTCCTCAAGTACGACATGTAAACCAATTTCAGAAAGGATGTAGCACACAATGTGCGCATTATATTTTATTTCTTAAGTATGAATAATGTGTCATATGTTATTAACCCAAATGGTAAAATTTATAATTAATAGGGCCCAAATGTTTTTATTAAACCCAGAATATATTTATTTATGGTTTATTATAATTAAGAAAACAATGTTATTTGGTCCCTCTCTCTACCCATTCCCATTATGTTATTTTCCATCACTTGCATAGTACATTAGGGTCGAGAGAGAGAGAGAGAGTCAAATTTCAAATCTAATCAATTTTCATGGTTAATTGATCTTCTTGAACTTCTAATCAGTCAATTCATGTACAAGTGCTTGCGTCAAAGAAATTATTTTGGGTGTGATCTAAATTCGCTTGATTTTTTTTCGGGAAAATATTATTATTTTTTATTCCACGCGTTTTTTATCGGGAAAATATTGTTTCTTTATTTCATGCATTTTTATACTATTTCATTGTAAAGAATATTGTTAGGATTTTGATGTCTCTTATATATAGTTGGTTCTTGTTTACAAGCTGATTTATTACAAAAGTTAGAATAATTATGAGAAACACAATTGTTGTAATTCTTTCTTTATTATAGTTGAATAAAATCTCATGTTCTTCTACAAAATTAAATTCTTATTTTTGTGTTATCTTATTGTTGTGATCAATACTTTATATTGTGCCGTATAACCTCATTCTACTCCCCAAAAAGTGGTATCAAAGCTTTATTTTTTGATTTGTTCGAGGAGGTTGTTCTTGATGACAACCATGAAGTATATAATATTCCGCTTTTGGATCGTATCACTAAATTTTCATTTTGGCAAGTGAATACGCGAGTTGTACTTGGACAAATGGATTTGAATGATGCGTTGATGGGATTTGATCAGATGCCCTCAACTCAGTTGACGAAGGATAAATAACGTACGAATCGGAAGGCACTTTCACAAATTTATCTTCATCTTTTAAATAACATTTTTCGGGACATTTTGGAGGAGAAAACGACAGTATTATTGTGGTTGAAGTTGGAGAAATTGTGTATGACTATGAGTCAATCAGGAAATTGCACCAAAAATAGCATTTGTATTCTTATCCATTATAGAAGGAGAATCATTAGAATGTCACTTGGCTATTTTTTAAGGAGTTTGTCGCTGATTTGGAGAACTTAGAGGTAATGCATGATAAAGAAGATTTGATCTTAATTTTTTTGTGTTCGTTGCCCGCTTCATTTACTTCGTTTAGAGACAATATTATATAGTCATTGATACATTTACCATTGAAGATATGTATGATACTTTGGTTTTAAAGGATAAAATGAAACATCTAGTTGGATTTGAAGTTAGAGATGAAGAAGACCTTGCTGTATATGGTGGTCATAGACGCTGTAAGCCAAAATCTAATTTCAATAATTAAATTTATTTTTTATTGCATAAAGAAAAAGCATATCAAGAGGGATTGCAACAAGTTGCAAAATATAGGATTTTCGGCTGCAAATCAGGAGAAAAAGCAATTAGAAACTACATATGAAGCTGATGTCGTAGAGAATTACTTGTGTGATAAAAATATGTTGGTTATTTCTAACGGAAAGTCCAAACCTGACAAGGATTAGATTTTGGATACAACTTGTGTTTTTCTTATGTGTCCTAATCGGTTCTTGTTTTCAACATATTGTCGAGTAGCTTGTATTGGTATAGTTAAACTTAAGCTGGTAGATGGGACAGTTAGAAACTTTATCAAGTTCGACATGTTCTAGATTAGAAGAAATATCTCATCTCGTTGAGTACTCTTTATTCAAAGGGTACAAGTTCTTTAGTGAAAGTATGGCTTTAAAGGTTTGCAAAGGTGTTCGTGTTGCATTAAAGAGGGAAAAAAAGTCACAGTCATACGTCTTGAAAGGTTGTACAGAATCCGTGAAGAACAATCAATAAAGGTTAGTACCATGGTGGATATTCAGTTTGGTACAATACCAATAAGATTTGGTTAGACACAATCAAGATAGGCTTGCTATGCAAAATTCCAAGAAAGTCGAATGCCTTTCAGATATGGAATTCACTTTTCATTGGAGCATTTCCTTAGAACTCCTAATAAAGAGGAACACATGAAGCAGGTGCCTGATGTCTTGATTGTAGGAAGCCTCATGTATGCTATAATGTGCACAAAAGAAGACATTTGCATTTCGTTGGGATTGTTAGTAAATATCGGTCAAATCAAAGGCCTTGAGCTCTAGACAAATGTTAAGTATTCACTTAAGTATCTTCAAAAAAACTAGAGATCATATGCTGGCTTTCTCAGCTCAAAATTCGGTCCTTGCAAGCTATTCTGATTTTGATTTTAAGTTGATAGGAACTATTGCAAGTCCACGTCAGGTTATGAGTGTACTTGACATATTTGTTAGATAAGTATGCATATATAAATTTATTTGTATTCTGATTGTACTAATTTGAGTTTGTAGTTGTTCGTAGATCATTTCGATAATATAAATTGAGTGCTTATGTTTTTAAGAAGGAAAATATTCAAATTATAATTCGTTCTAAAATTTATAATCCACCATCAAAAAAATAAAGATAGACAGTTGATTTGATAAGATCGTCTCGATCTTATTAAAATTCGTCTTTGAATTTTGTAAGATTAAGAGTACATCCTATACGTATTGGACTTGACCATATAAAATTTAATGTTTGAGATTTAACCACTCAAATTAATTTCACTTTACTATCGTACGTATGATCGCCATGCTGAACGGATAATAGACTTCGGCTTCTAACTTGAAGATTTTTGACATATCAATAAGTGAGGCCAAATTTCTGTGAACTAATAGGAACATATTAGCAATAAGGAATTCTTCAACTATTCAATAGGAATAATCATGACCTCAATGGATTTTTTAGTTGACAGTTAAATTTGAGCCTCGTTATTCGAAATTGGTTGTTGAATTAATATTGTGATATAATTATAGATAGAAGATAGGATTTGAGGATTTGAGGATATTAGGAAAATGTGATCATTTTAACCTTATTTTAAATATTCGAAATGATCTACAAGTGAAATATGTAAAAAAGACAAGTCAAATATATTAGTATTGATTATATTGCTTCACTAATTTAAATGCAACTAAGAGTGTAATCGCATTAGACGGGCGAAAAAAGTCACAGTTAGACGTCTTGAAAGGTTGTGCAGAATTCGTAAAGAACAATCAACAAAGGTTTAGTACTGTAGTTTATATTCAGTTTGGTGCAGTACCATTGAGATTTGGTTTGGGGTCCATGTTGAAGAATACAACTCAGTCGAGTTCGAAGGATATGAGTAATGCCGCTTTGTCGCCTTGCCGCCACCAACGATGACACCGTATTCAATTGCTAGTGATAGACCCAATGAGGATAGGTACGAAGGTGTTGAGTTTAGCAAGTAACCAACGATGACATCGTATTCAATTGCCTATCCTTCAATTGTATTCGAAGGTGGTGAGTCTAGCAAGTAACCTTCTACAAAAGCAATTGGTGTTGATTATGTTTTAGGGTTTGTTTCGGCCCTATTTGGTAAATTTTAAATCATTTGTAATTTTTGGTTGAACCCGAGGTAATTTTGTGGTGAAATGCTTGAATTCATTTATCCTAGTTGTATATCTTGGAAGAGGTGGAGATTTTTCGATTCGTTGGAAAAGTTAGTTTAGTTCTTGTTGAAAAAATTCAGTTTATTCCCTGCAGTCCGATTTTTTTCCCAAGTGGAAAAATTTTGGAAGTTCATTCGTTAAAGTGAAATTTGTGTCAAGATGGATATTGTTGGGTTTGTGATCCCAATTCGATTAAGTTTTTTTTGGGAAAATATCGTTTTCTTTATTCCACACGTTTTTTATACTATTACCGTCTTTAAAAATATTGTTAGGATTTTGATATATCCTCTACATATAATTGACTCTTCTTTATGAGCTGATTTATTGCAGAAGTTAGAATAATTGTGAAAAATACAATTGTTGTACATTTTTCTCCATTATAGTTGAATAAAAATCTCCAATTCCTGTGCCAAATTAATTTTTTGTATTTGTATTCATTTTGTTATTGTGATCAATACTTCACATTGTGTCGTATAACCTCTATTTGCCTCCAACAATTATGAGGAGACAATTGAATTTAAAGGTAAGTCTCCCTATCCATCTAATAGTGTTAAAATTATTGAGTTATAAGCTTATATAACTAAAGTCAAAACAGTTCTCTTTTTCTGTATGAACTATAATTTACATATGAGAATCAACATGTCATGATGCGACAACGTCCTTAGGAAGCCGTGCTCTATGGGAATAGGTTGGGGTCTGCTGGCCAACAAACATAGATAAACTAAGGTCATATAATTAGAGTAGAATTCAACGCTTGCCACTCAACCTAGGCAAACGGATGGAGGACAAAATGCAAAAAATTCATAACATTACAATAAAATTCGTTACATTACGTTTGAAAATATTTCTTACAGAGAAACTACTGTACTTCTAAGTAAAATAAAATGACGTATGCTACCTAAGAATGTAGTACTCCATAGAAATATAATGGAATTTAAGTTGCTTGTACATTTGCTGTTAAAAAAAAAACAAGGTTCTTTAGCTGAACTTAAAAAGGAACGATGTTTATTGAGATTACATGCTAAAAAGGTGTAGCAAATGAATCGATAAAACATGCTTGTCTACATACTTATAAAGGACGTATTGAGAGCCACCGGTGAAACATTGCAAGACATTCTTTAGGGTTGTATTCTGGTGCTGTATGACCTGCACCCTGTAAAATAAAATTGCACTTTCATTAATTTTTTCTTCAAATATTCTTTGTGATAAAGAATGTAGTCAAAATTTTCTTGCCTTCACTGTTACGAATGTGAGATTGAATTCGTTCTTCTTATACTTCAATGTGTATCTACAAGGTTTAGATTTTATCAAAATTTTGAGAATAATACCATGAAATTTGTATAAGTATATACATATAGAACATAAAATATGGAAACCAACCCCGCAATTTGGCCATTAACATGCCAGGGTCTCCAGTCATCATCAACAGTCATTGAGACTGCGAATCCATTTTAAAGGACCCATATAAGGTGCAAACATGTCATGATCACCGCTGGGAAAAAAAAGAAGCATAATCAGAAAACATATATAAATTTACATATTTGTATAGTTACATTTTTCATTAACTGATCTACCATGAAATATAAATCAGCAAATATATTTTAGTTGATAAATAAGACTAAATTTAGAACAAATTAAATCATAATTTCAATTTAGCAAGAAACTTATATTGACTTACTTATATATTAGAACATTGTATCCTTTCTTGCTGAAAATTTTGTGATAGTGAAGAACACTTTCTTGATTCACTTCATAAGATAAGCTTTTGTTGCATCTCGTCCAATATCCTATCGTCCCCTGGTGATCAAAATAAGTGATTATCCCTTATTTTCTTTTTGTTGATAAAGCATGCTGGATCTTTAATATTTTCTATGTAACGCACCTTTAAAATGTTACCTCTTTGATAGGTTGAAGGGCTAAAAGACATTGCAGATTATTTGGATCAGGATCCTCATATTTTCCATCACACCTAACTTTTGCTAACTGAAATTTTGCCAAGTAATTACACGAGAATAATAAGCAAAATTTTACATCTGATCATCAAAATAGTTAAATAAAAAATATTACCTCAAAATATTCATCAGATATAAGTGCCATGCGGTGAGCATATGGAATTCTTTCATTATAATCAATGTTCGGATCTGTTAATGCATTGCCAATAATGTATCCCTGTTTTTTTTCAAAAGTCCTCTACCATTAACACAAAAAAGATTTTTGTTTTAGAAAAATAAATGAGTCTTTGGGGGCTAAACAATACTTGGAGAGACATTCGTGGATGCAATCCGGCTTCGTTACCTACATTACAATCAGGAGTAATAACTAAATCAAGCCCGATTGGATGACAAGAAGAAATTGAATAAAATCTTGTAAGCTTCTTTTTTTCTTAAATACTACCTAATAATATTTCCATGGCAACCATCGGAACAAGTTTGCCTCCATAGGATTCACCCGCAACATATAGACGATTTTTGATAAACATGGGATGATTCAATAACCACTTTTTTATTATCAATATATTGTTAGTTCACTAACCAAAAAAAAGAATTGGTGGTCAAGTGCATATAGTTAGGAATGTGTGACTACTAAGTCCACATGTATGATAAATAATACCAACCTACCTTCCTAAGAAATGTATAGTTAACTTTTGCTGATTTTGTGACTGAGGAAGAGTAACCTTTTGATGTGTTTGAATACGAAAATCCGGTGCCAGCAGGCCAATCAATAAATATAATATTGGCAACCTGAAAATCATATAATTTATATTGTAAATGTAGAGATCTATTGAAGATATACATACACAACTTATATCATGTATGGAGTGAGGTGTATTTTTACCTTGGTCCATGAATGTGGATTTAGGAGAAGAGATGGTAAGCTTCCATCGAAGTTTGCAACATCAAAAGCTAATGGACCTGAGAATAATAGAAGTTGTATTATAAATTATAAAAAAAGAATAATATTCTTTTTACATATGTAAATCTTGCTTGTTGCATATAATACCAATTTCTAGCATATTTGGAGATTAATGTGTAAACTTTTGGACAAATTAATTGATTTAAAGAATAATTCAATCTTTAATGCTAGATCATCAACAGTGCACCACATCCCCCGCACCACCACCATCGGCACCACCGCACCCCACCAACATCGCAGTTCACACCACCACCATCACCCTAGAGCACAACATTGTACCACCACCTCACACAAATCTAACTACTGCACCACTACCGCGCAAATCCTCACCAATACAAAGCCGCTGCCACCAAAACCACCACACATCGACCGCGTGTGTGTGTATTATAATGTGTGTGTATGTAGGAATAGAGTTTTGTAGAGAGAGAATGACTTTATTTTCCAAAATTTAGAGAGACAGAGAGAGAGACTTTCTTTTCCAAAATATATAGAAAGTTTTTAGGGAGATATGGGTTATTGGGATCCATGTGCACAAATGTATAAAATATATATATGAATGTGGGTTGGGCGTGGTTGGAGTGGGGTGTATATATGTTTTTAAATTATAAAAAATATCTATAACTTAATTTTGAAAAAAAAAATAATAATTATAACCTGATTTTTGAAGATGAAAATTGAAGTGTAGTGTTACTGTTTTATTTATAACTCATTTAATACTACTGTTTTATTTATAAAAAAATATTGAACAATACAATGTCAACTATCTTAACTAAAAGCCAACTAGTGAAAATATTTGTATCCATTCGAAATGAAATCTATGATTGTTCTAAAAATTGTTGTCCTGCTACACAAACTGCAGAGTCCATAATTAATAAGAAGGAAAATGAGAAATAGGTTCAATTACATGAGATGGCCCGATACTACATCTCGATTTCTATCGAATGTGTTGTAGTAGAAGCATGAGAACATAGAGACTGCAACTTTGGTTATGGAAAACCATCAGGATATATTTGGACACCAAGGTTTGTAGGCCCGTCAGTTGCCATTAGGTTTATCATGTACATGCGCGTGAAACTAGAGATGTCCCTAAGACATTATGTGCTTGCTTTGATTGCTTAATTTAATGTGCTGAGCTTCTAGAGACTGAAATCATATCGGAGATGCTTGTTGACTTGGCTTTAGAGATTCTCTCACAAATGTTCTCACGATTCAAATTTCATTTTAATATGGAAAGGCTAAACATGCTGACTGAGGAAGGACGTCCAATTTTTTTAGAATGCTTCAAAGACCAAGATTTCTTTTGTTTCCCATTATTTGAACACAAGAATTAAGTTTTTGACTCTTTCTTTTCAACACATGGGTCCCACTGTGAGATGATGCAGTCAAAAGTTGCAACTGCTGTTACATGTAATGGTTGGAATTTTCATTAAAGTGAGGCAAAAAATTGGTCCCAACAGGAGCCAAGAATGGTGATGCATTTGTTGTTTCTTTTGCCCTACCATTCTTTTCGATGTCCAAAGGTGGCAATAAGTGGAAGAAGTACAACAAGAAGGGCCCACAATAGTAGGCCAAGAAAGAATAGACAAACGGAAAGCCCCTAGAGAAATGCTTTAACTATGGACATAAAAGTCTCTAGAAGATGAATTGTCAAATATGCTTAATTTGGTAATGGTGATAATCCTATGCCCCAGTTTGATAGTCATTATTTTGAGAAATTAAAGTTTTAAATAGTGATTTTTTAAATAATGTATGGTTAAAAAGTTGGAAAAAATTTAGGTTTACATTCAAAATATTTTATCGCGTAAATGTGTATAAATTTAAAAGTTTTGAAATAACGTGAAACAAGTGGTTATATAAAGTTAAGCATACTGGCTGATTCTATTGATATGTAGATAGTAGATTTCGGAGCCACTTATCATATTTGTAATTCATTGTTAGGGTTCTATATAATCATGTAGCTAAATGAAGGAGAGTTCATTCTTAGAGGTTCACTTGAGAGTTGGTGTCTACTAGAGCCATTGAATCTGTCTTCCTATTTTTCTACAAATAAACATTTAATTTAAAAAAAAAATTCCAGAGATCAATTTATTTTTTCTCACAAATGTTAGATGTAAGCTTTATTTGAGCATGGATATTAAATTGTCTTTTCGTTGTATATTACATTGAATAATGCTTTTATTTGACATGTAAAATTGATTAACAATTTGTATGTTTTAAATTGTTTAGTTGCCTCCAATGTTATCAGAACTGGCCCAGACCGACATGGTCGACCAGTAAAACAGAGAATCGGCCATGCAACCGGGTCAATCACATGTCAAAAACCGAAGATTTAGAAACAGCATAAAAAATCGTAAACCTGTCCGGTCCGGTTCACTTAGAACCGGTGAACCGAACATGTTTTCACGGCTTTTCTAGTTCAACCACAGCGTCTCGTTTGAATTTCAGTATCTGGTTCAAATCTTCAGTAAAAGTCTTTCACATCTGCTGCTTATGGGATGTTTTTCTAAGGGTATCAAACACCTTATTAACTAAAACCATCAATCTGCATGCCCGTCAGCCTGTGTTCTTTGTAGCCCTGGGATCGCCTCTTGGAATTTAAAAGCATTTCCTAGTAAAAGTCTCTAGTTTAAGCTTCTTTTTCCTTCACTATGGCTTTTCTTCTTGAAACTCAAACAGGATGTACCGCTGCAACAATATCTTCTCTCCATCTTTTACATTTTTATCCACATTTTCTTCTTTGAATCTTTCCCATATGGCTTCACCGTTTCCTACATGTGCCGTTTCCTTTTTTTCAAGGCAAGATTTATTTGGGAAATGATATTTTGGGTCATGGGTCCCCCTCCTGTGAGGGGACTGTACATCAAATGTCAATCCTTGGTGTACAAGTAGCATAGCCTGATTTATTTATGGCTGAAAAATTTGTTTCTTGCTGTTGATATTTGTGCCACTAGTGCCAGAAACTGCTGCAGAAGTCACCATCATTTAATTTGTTTCTTTTTCTCTATTTACCGTTTAACCCTTTTGTTAAATTGTCGAGGAAAAGAAGTTATTACAGTCAAGGTCATTTTTTCTTTGAAGAAGGAAAAGATAAAACGGAGGCTTTATAATTGGACAACACGTTTGAATGTTGATTTAGAAAAGTGAAAGAATTAATTGTCCAATATTAACAACCTTAGATAACTCGCTATTTCAAGCTAATAATAATTTATTTTCAACGTGCGTGGAAGCAACTCAAACAAAGAAGAGCCTGATCCAGTTTGAATTAAAATACTGCCTGCCCATCTGTTGCTAAGTCTGGAATGGCACGAGGTGAGGGCGTATTGGTACTTATCAGGTATAGAATAAATCTAATTCTCTCTATTCCTACGAATGATATTTATTTTTATTTAATTTTTTTGCCTCCGATTCAATCCCAATTCGATCATTTGACCATTGACCCTTTATTTTTTCTGGGTCAATGTCTAGGTCGATTTTTTATACATTGGTTGCCTCTATAAATAACATGACTATCTTATAAATGCATAAAGTTATCCCTCACTAACGAGACTTATTTGTCTCAACTTATACTCGGTCACAATAACTTCAATAGAATTCAAAGACTAATAAAGGGGTGATCTTTTAAGTGAATTAAAGGTAGAATCTCTATCGGTTTGCAAGTCATGTTTGGAGGTTAAGATGAACAAGATTCCCTTTACTTCTAAGGGACATAGGACCAAGGCAACCTTAGAATTAGTGCACGACTAGGGATAGGACTATGTGTACATGATTGTTTGGAAGTCTAAAGCGCTTGCTATGTTCAAGGATTTTGTATTTGAAGAGAACAAATAAGAACATTATGGAACTACAATCAAATCGAGAGGAAGAGTATCTATCCCATGACTATGGAACATACTTATCAGATAATGAAATTATATCCCAATTGAGTGCACCAAGTACATCCAACACAATGGAATCTCAGAGAAGAGAAATAGGTATTTGTCGAGCAAGGTCATATCTATGCTAGGCCACTCTACTCTTACAGTATCCTTTTGGGGATACGTTCAATGGACTATGATATATTTACTTAATATGGTTTCATCTAAAAGTTTGCCCTAAGTTGTCCCTAGAGTTGGAAATGTGCATAAGACTAATCTAAGGCTAATCCAAGTATGGAGATGTCAAGTACAAGTGCTTAAAGGAAAGATGGATAAGAAGAAATCAAGGTCAAGAGTATATATCTTTGGAGGATATCCTAAAGGCACAACAAAATATTTCTTCTATAATTTTCCCAAAAAGAAAGGTATTTGCAATTACAAATGTAGCCTTTTTAGAGAAGACACACATAGAAGAATGTGAATCCAAAAGTATGGTTCTTTTAGAGGAATGAGTGAGACATGATCTTCTCTAGAAAACATACTAAACTTACTCTAAGAAGAAGTCACACCTCTATCACTAGTGGTGTCCAGTTGAAGTGGATGACAAATGAAGGTTTTACCTGCAAAGCCCACTGACTTCATGGAACCAAAGGTGACACAGGATTAAGTTCCAACTTTTCAATCACCAGGTGATATTGAGACTGTAGTGGTGGGATCTGATATACAAGAAGCAGTGAAAGAAAGATCGGAATTTTCAATCAACCAAGAATGTCCGTAGTTTAGACTTAGTAGGAGGACCATTCAACCTTCTTCTACATAGTTGCTCTAGGGAGAGTCTAAAGAAGTGGAGGATTATACTTCGTATGAAGAATCTTTGGAGGATGTAAACACTTACCATTAGAAGATTGCGATGGATTCAGAATGAAGTTAATGTATACTAACTCATAACTCCAATCTTGTAGATATACCTATTGAGGTGAAATCCATAGGTTATAAATGGATCTGCAAGAGGAAAAAAGGGGTAGACATAAAGGTAGAAACATTTAAAGATAGAGTGTTTGCTAAGGGGTTTATCAAACGAGAAGGTATAGATTGCGGGGAGACCTTCTCACGTGTGGTTATGTTTAAGTCTAAGAATTTTCTTATCCAGTATAGTTCATTTTCATAAGCATATTAAAGACAAGTGTGATTTTTCCCTATTGTAAGTTAATAACGTCTCACTCGTTAGGAAAGATGTCAAATCTCTAACAAACTGGTTTGTACAATAAAATAACATAAAGAATTGGGATGCCAATTATGTTCTCGAATCCAGATCCTTCAAGATACGAAGAATGGGAAAGTTCCTCTTGTTGAAATTTTTCATGAACCTTAAACTTTATAAACTTTACATAATTGCCAAGATCTTCATGTCAAATCACCAATAAACTTAATTAATGCAGAACATACCTTGATCCATTGATTTGTAACTTGAATGATGAATCTTGAATCTTGATCTTTTGTTCTTCAATTTAATTGCTCCAAGTCTTATTTTTTGATTCTTGATTGTGGGTTTATGGATTTTCATCTTAAATATGTTTTCTCTTGTATTCTTGTGTTGATGAGATGACACAAAGAATGAGAAATTCACATATGAATTGGGGGCTGTAACCCTATATATAGTTTCCGTATGTATTTGACCTATTATTAAATACAAACCTTAATGGATCTTGTCTCTATACATATAGTTCGACCCACACTTTATTTAGATGCTCAAAGTCCAATTACTTAATTCTTTAGTAGATCACTTTAATTTTGAAATTAACTTTGAGATAGCATTTACACACAATTAATTACATATGTCGGCCTACATGACAAATTTAATAATTTCTCAACAATCTCCCACTTAAGCCACATATGTTATCTTATAAATATGTATAACCTTATGAGCTCAAAAATTTTGCTATCATAACCAAAAGTATCTTCAAACAATCTTGTCAATTGATTATATTAATATAGGATCAAAGCAGTATTTGTTATAAATATCATAACGAAATCCTCAATGGTCACATACATCAATACAATCAAATGACATAGATCAAGTGTGGATGTGTAGTATGAAAATTACATATAATGTGATCCAAACATGCCTATTTCCAACCGATCCTTCCTTATTCTTTAATGTGATCAACCATAAACTTTAATCAGAGTGGAACTGAACTGAATACTTTATTTCTGAAATAAACCGAATATCAATGGATAAATGTGTCTAAAATAGATAACATCCAAATACAAACTCCCACTAAACTGGCATATCATCAAAAGATACAACACCCATATGAGTATTATGTTCATGAAAGACCTTGGGTGATAGCCATTTAGTAAATGGATCTATGATTGTGGAGTTCGTCCTAATATGTTTTATAGAAACCTAACCACTCTGAATTCTTTTTTTGACAATTAGGAACTTAATGTTTATAAATTTTGATATTATCAGGCTCTTGTTGGAATACAAGACTACTATTGTCACAGAATAACTAAAGTGGTCTTCTAAATCCATACAAAATATGCAGCCTAGTGACAATATTTTGTAGTCATATTCTATAATCAGAATCAGAATAGCAATAACCTCCAATTGGTCTTATTTTCCTCAATGTGATCATGTAATCCTTAGTTCTCTAAAGATATCGAATAACCTAATGGTTGCTTTCCTAATTTCCATCACAGAGTTAATTAAATATCTGCTTAGTATTCTAACAATAAATGTTATATCCGGATGTTTGCAAATCTAAGTATACATTAAATTCCCAACTACTGAAGCATAAGGAATTTCCTGTATTTCTTTTTCTTTAAATTTATAATTGGGGCATTAATTGAGACTTAGCTTGTCTCCCTTAGCAATAGAGGTATCGCATGAATTACATATATTGATTTGAAATCTCTTAAGAACCTTATCGATACAACTCTTTCGTAATAATCTAAAAAATACACCAAGAATGACTCTTGTGTATATATATTCTTAATACAAAAGAGGTATCACCAAAAATTTTTATTTCAAAATCTCATGACAGCAATCTCTTGGTTTCGTGCAATAAGCATATATCATTGAAGGCAAGC
>CAIGRB010039309.1:53337-67064 GCA_903798255.1 Fraxinus quadrangulata
GAAATGTTTGATCCCATCCAAAATCACCTGGTTTTGGTGCTATGTATTTACATTTTGGTTCCAGTATCTGAGCTTCATTTATTTGGTTTACACACTGCAATATTTGATCAGACCATGAAACTTTTAGTGTTACGACATTATATAATTAATTTTAAAGGAAATGAAAAACAAAATAAGATAAAATGTTACCTCTTTGATAGGTTGAAGGGCTAAAAGACATTGCAGATTATTTGGATCAGGATCGTCATATTTTCCATCACAGCTAACTTTTGCTAACTGAAATTTTGCCAAGTAATTACACGAGAATAATAAGCAAAATTTTACATCTGATCATCAAAATAGTTAAATAAAAAATATTACCTCAAAATATTCATCAGATAAAAGTGCCATGCGGTGAGCATATGGAATTCTTTCATTATAATCAATGTTCGGATCTGTTAATCCATTGCCAATAATGTATCCCTGTTTTGATTTCAATAGTACTCTACCATTAACACAAAAAAGATTTTTGTTTTAGAAAAATAAATGAGTCTTTGGGGGCTAAACAATACTTGGAGAGACATTCGTGGATGCAATCCGGCTTCGTTACCTTCATTACAATCAGGAGTAATAACTTAATCAAGCCCGATTGGATGACAGGAAGAAATTGAATAAAATCTTGTAAGCTTCTTTTTTTCTTAAAAACTACCTAATAATATTTCCATGGCAACCATCGGAACAAGTTTGCCTCCATAGGATTCACCCGCAACATATAAACGATTTTTGATAAACATGGGATGATTCAACAACCACTGTTTTATTATCAATATATTGTTAGTTCACTAACCAAAAAAAAAGAATTGGTGGTCAAGCGCATATAGTTAGGAATGTGTGACTACTAAGTTCCACTTAGAACTTCGTTTCAATTTTCTTGGATTTGAACTTAGGAATACCACATGTATGATAAATAATACCAACCTACCTTCCTAAGAAATGTATAGTTATCTTTTGCTGATTTTGTGTCTGAGGAAGAGTAACCTTTCGACGTGTTTGAATACGAAAATCCGGTGCCAGCAGGCCAATCAATAAATATAATATTGGCAACCTGAAATTCATATAATTTATATTGTAAATGTAGAGATCTATTGAAGACATACATACATAATTTATATCATGCCTGGAGTGAGGTGTATTTTTACCTTGGTCCATGATTCTGGATTTTGGAGAATAGATGGTAAGCTTCCATCGAAGTTTGCAACATCAAAAGCTAATGGACCTGCACACTAGTTGGTGTGAGAATAATAGAAGTTGTATTATAAATTATAAAAAAAGAATAATATTCTTTTTACATAAGTAAATCTTGCTTCTTGTATATACCAATTTCTAGCATATTTGGAGAATAATGTGTAAACTTTTGGACAAATTAATTGATTTAAAGAATAATTCAATCTTTAATGCTAGATCATCAACAGCGCACCACATCCACCGCACCACCGCCATACCACCATCGCCACCACCGCACTCCACCAGCATTGCAGTTCACACCACCACCACCACCTTACAGCCTAGCGTCGTACCACCACCTCACACAAATCTAACTACTGCACCACTACCGTGCAAATCCTCACCAATACAAATCCGCCGCCGCCAAAACCTCCACACATCGACCATCACAAGATGAGATCCAATAGCTTCTTCAGAGAGAGAGAGAGAGAGAGAGAGAGAGATCCAATATCAATAAGCGAGGCCAAATTTCTGTGAACTAATAAGAACATATTAACAATAAAGAATTCATCAACTATTCAATAGGAATAATCATGACCTCAATGGATTTTTTAGTTGACAGTTAAATTTGAGCCTCGTTATTCGAAATTGGTCGTTGAATTAATATTGTGATATGATTATAGATAGAAGATAGGATTTGAGGATTTAAGAATATTTGGAAAATGTGATCATTTTAACCTTATTTTAAATATTCGAAATGATCGACAAGTGAAATATGTAGAAAAGATAAGTCAAATATATTATTATTCATTTATTGCTTCACTAATTTAAATGTGAATAAGAGTGTAATCTCATTATTTTAGTGGAGGATAATGAGACTAATAAATTATTTTGATTGACTAAGAGTTGATCGAGACAAGATTAATTTATTGGAGCTTATGTAATTGAGTCTAATCATGTCCCATAGTGTCTTCAAAATAAGAATCGGGAAAAATTACCAAAATTATAACTTATCAAGGACTATAGTGGCAATAATTAAGTTGAGTTCGACATAGACGTGCCAACCAAGCAACCATGTGTAGTGGATAGGTGATAATGGCGTGCCATGTGTGTGGGGTTGTGTGGCACGTGTGTGTAAATGTCTTGTAATTGAATTTGAGTTCTTAAATAACACGAGAGAAAGTTCAATGGTTTGGAGATGGATTCAAGAAGAATCAAGAACCTTACAGGGATTTTATAATACGCTACAGAGGTAATATTTATTTTATCTTTCAATAAAATTATTATATTCAAAATAATCAAATCATACATGTGAGATGTCTTGATATCATATCAAATTTTGTGATATTTCCGTCCGTCCCCCATCACTTGGCTCCACCCGTGATTTACTTCTTTTGAAAATTTATACTTGAGGAGCTTAATATTCAAAAGAAAATAATCAAGGATTAGGTGCTCCAAGACAAAAGTTACTGTTATGTACCTATTTATGAACACGTATGCCTAAGCCTAGAAAAGGTAAATAAACACTTGCTCCTAGTGCATATATTGACACACAAAAACTTATATATTTGTAGAGAGTGATTACCAACTTCATAGACGAGAGATGACAAACCAGAGCAACCGGGTCCACCAGTGATCCAAAGCAAAAGAGGGTCTGTTTTAGGATTATTTTCAGACTCGACGAAATAGTAGAATAACTGCGTCTCATCATTTTCTCCCACACCGATGTATCTAGTCAATCATTCAAACAAAAATTCTAAAAATGTTTGATAATCGGATTGTAAATAGTATTATCTACTGCTGAAATAAAGAATGAAAGAACTGACCCTGTTTCGAGTTTGATGGGCAGAGTACCCGAATAACCTGGAAGAGTCTTGATGGTGGACTGTGATGTTCCATTGTTGAAGAGTAGCAGAAGAACAAGTGCAGGCAACGTTATCCAATTCATTATAATCACACCCATAAATTAATAAAAAACTGAGGGAAAACATAGTTTAATCTGTTTTCTAAATATAATTTTATAAGGACGGGGATTTGAAATTGATGGCTGAAGAACGTGGAGAAGTTGGCTTCCTCTTCTGATAAAACTGACTGAAATAGTTAAATGGGTACGTTGGATGTAACAGGTGGGGTTTCACAGCCTCGTGTAATAGACCATTGTAAATATTAAGCTTAAGTTTGGTACAAATTAAAATTTAATTTTAATTTTAAGTCAAAATCAATAATTAATTTTAACCATATATTTTATAGAACCTCGATTACATAATTTTTAGCAAAATTTATTAAAAATCTGATTTTAATCTACAACAAATTTTAAAAGAGTTTCAGTACTATTCGATAATTAATTATCCTACCAACTAAGTTCAAGTTTGGACCCGCGTTATTCGAGAAAAATAATGTTTTAAATAATAAATTTTAAAAGAACGTATATTTAAAAGGTAGGAAAAACTTTTAGATTACGTACAAAATATTTTATTATATGAATATATCATTAAAAATGAATACTAGAAAAATAATTTCATATAATAATTATCAAACATAAACTAAAGATATAAAGTTACACAGTAAAAGATTGAAGTAGCGCTGTATAATAATCTAGACAAGGTTTGCTTTACAACTAATAAAGTTAGTTCAATTTTGTTGTTTCCTTGAAATTTCAGAAAATGTCTTAAAAGACATCATTTAAAAACTAATGATGTCTTAATATGAATATTTAGTGGAATATTCTCCAACACGTTCCACATTCTGCCATTAGTTGATATAATTATCTAATCATATTTCTCAACCAATTAAAATATCACAAAATAATTAAAAAGAGCACGTTCAATATCCCCTCTCTCTCTTTTTTTTTCTTAAATAAAAGAGAGAATTTCAAAGTTACTATTCATTTTTGTAACACCCGTTTTCACACATGAACTGGTTGTTTTTACTATTCAAAAACTAGTTGTTCAACAGCCGACTATTTGGCTTAGATGAGGGCTCAATAACTCGCTCACGTCTCTTATCTTAATCACGAACGAAAACCCTTGCTCCTCCTCAAAATTCTTTCCTCCCTCGACCAAAACCCTACCCCACTCCTCAAATCTCTCAGATGTTGAAACCCGCCGGTCGGCGAAACGGACCCACCCGGACAACGCCAGTCCGTGCAGCACGAAGGTCTGAAACTCTTCGGTTTTTATTCTTTTAGTAGTTTTTGAATTAGTGGATTGTTTTTACTAATTGAATTATGAATTGTTGTATTGATTGTTTAGTGATCTATTCATGGGTTGGGGATTTTGTGCATCACGACTCATGTGGTGAAGGGTTTGTGACTTGAATTTGAGGTTTTTGTATTTTAGATTGGTAATTTGGGCAAATTAGTTTGGGGGTATTTGCAGGTTTTTGGTGCTTTAGAGAAGGAATTTTGAGATATGTTTATAAATTGTTTTATTAACTTTTATGAGTTTAATAGTTATGAGGCAATCTTTTAGTTGGTCAATTAGGCTCCATGTTGAACAAGATTTGAGTTCAAGGAATTAATGGAAAAAAAAAAATAAAATGAAACGATGTCAATGTAGGAGAAGAAATACCGCCTAGGGGCTTCTATTGGAATATAAAAAGCAGTGATTATATTAACGAATATTTGCATTATATTGTATGATCTGTTTCTGGCTGCTGATATAAATTCGCTATAAGATCAGATTTGGTTCGATCTGACAAGAAGTTGGTCAATGATAAACCGTGTGGATGACTGGATGCATTGAAATTGATTTGGATGTGATCTGCAAGGATTTAACTGACTTTAAATTCTCGTGTGTGTTAAATGGATTTAGAAAATGATGTTGAAGAAGACCATAATCAAATGATATTATTGTTTAGAAGTTCAGATTTTTGTTCATTTTCAATGTAAGGTTTGGTAATGTCTTGATGGGTCGGTAAGGGAAGCTTCTGTAGTTCAATTTGATACACATGATTAAAGCATATTTGTGAACTTTTGAGAAGTGGAAACGTTATTAAGAATGCCGAATAACAATTCAAGTACAGGTTCATATCATCTCCTTTTTTCTCCGAAAAAGTCGAATACTTACACATCCTCTCTTTATTGTTCGTCC
Organism: Fraxinus quadrangulata; assembly: GCA_903798255.1. Lineage (NCBI taxonomy): Eukaryota > Viridiplantae > Streptophyta > Magnoliopsida > Lamiales > Oleaceae > Fraxinus > Fraxinus quadrangulata. The sequence continues at coordinate 58,632 of CAIGRB010039309.1, forward strand.
AAATATGCACCCAAATACCGCTATACCGAAGCCAATAGAAAGAGAGAACGAGTTAACCAAAATAATACGAATTTAACTTGTAACTTTGAAGCTATATGGCATAGTATCCTGAGGATTTTTAAATAATTTGAAAGTAAAATTAATGGAATGTGTTTTTCCTCTTTGGCTCTGTTCTGACTTGGATTTAAGCTAATCTTACTAAAGATTAGGAATGCAATAAGCAAACCGAGGTTCGGAAAAACTGAAAAATCCGTAATGGCGCCCATTTAAAATTCTAATTTATCTACTTGTCCAAAATATGTTTTCCACCACCTGCATTACGGAGTAGTGTTGGCAACCCATAATTGGCTACCAAAACGTTACGCATTTTCTGTACATAGCAAGACTCCTAAAATTCTCCCAATAAGTGTCTTCTCAATTTAAGACTAGCATTGGAGTATAATCCTACCGATTTTGATCTTTTTTCAGTGAAAGTTTATGAAAGGTTCGAAAAATCGATATATTTAAATTTTCTAGAAATTGTAATTTGGGATGAACAACTAAATATTTTTTCCAGTTCTTATAATTTTACTTACAAAACAATTAATTTCAAGCCACGTATTTGTTCAAAACTAACTTGTAAATAAAACATAATAATTAAGAAATTAATTTATGTGAAAAAAATATATGTTTTACAACTATAATATTTACTTTTAACTAAAAAATTACTTCTATTTAAAAAGGCTAATAAAGTAAACAATACTACTAATAAAATTAAAAGCTGTTATAAAATTAAAAGTGATAGAACAAGAAGGGAAGAAAATTAAGTTTGTTTTATTGAGAAGCAATGTCTCATATTTATAGGGTTCAAAATGAGAGTTATAATCAGATTAGAATATACTCCTTTAGACTATTGATGTATCATGATAAAACTAAAAAATCATCAATTATTATCTCATTGTTTTAAAACACTCTTCTTTTGATAATTATTTGTATAAAAATTATCTTGTTAAAAATCTTGTTCGATAAAAATTTAGTAGAAAAAATTAAACAGAGGAAAAAAGAGTACGATCAATAGTTATAATTTTGGATTATAAAGAAAATACTAATTTATTAAAATCTTGTCTAAAAAAATTAGTGGGACAAAATCTCTAAGGAAAAATAGTATAGCTACTCTTTCTATTGTTAATCACTTAAAATCTTTGAGTTAACGTATTCTAATCTCATGTACCAATTTCTTGAATGTAAATGTGAACAATGCTTTAGTGAATAAATAATCCATATTGTCAATGGAACGAGTTTGTTGAATATTGATATCACCATTCTTCAAAACCTCGTGTATACCAAGAATTTTGGACAAATATTCTTTGTCATGTCCCTTGATATATGGCTCATTTGAGTTGTGCAATACAAGCTGAATTATCTCCATACAAAATTATTGGACTATCTTTTTTGAAGTCAATTCACATTTTGCTTGATATGTTGGGTCATGTTCGTCAACAATACACATTCTTGATTTACTTCGTGCAATAAAATAATTTCAAAATAATTTGAAGATGTTGCGATCAAGGTTTGCTTCATAAATCTGCATCTTATGGCTGTTCCTCAATGTGTAAGTATATATTTTATTTGTGATTTAGTTTTATGTGGATCAGAAAGATAACTTCCATCTACACATCTAACTAAAGATCTCGATTTTTTAGAATAAAATAATCACAAATCAATGGTACCTCTAAGGTAACAAATGTGTTACAATGTCTTTGAGTTGCTATAGAGTTATAACTTGCAGCAACATTTATAGAAAAAGTTGATGTTGGGTCGAGTACAATTTGCAAGATATGTTAATGTTTCAATTGCACTAAGATATTATACTTTACAATGAAGAACTTTTCATCCATCTTCAAGTAGGTAAAATGGATATTTTTCACATCAAGTGATTGAACAACTATAAATGGTGCCAATGAATGTGCTTTTATCCATATAAAAAATGTTTTTAAGACTTTTTTCGTATATGAAGAATGATCAACAAATAATCATTTTGAGAAATGTTCAAGTTGCAATCCAAGATGTGGAATGAAAGTAATTGGGCACGTATCCATTGTATGGCAAAATATATTATAGATCTCTATTAAAAATCAATCTAGGGAAAAAAAAAAATGGAGACAATTTCCGTTGGTAGTGATAGTCCAATTGATGAGACTTATGTGAATGTCTCTGTTTTTTTAACTAATCCAAATGAAAATATTGAACATTTTGATCGACGGCGATGTGATGGAATATATATATTAGTTTAGTTTCAATATTTTAGTATTTTCATTTGTTTTAGAAGTTTAGTTTGAGATATGTTTTTATTTTCTTTGAAATTTGAAACTTTAATATGCATTGTTTATTTCATAATTGATATTGAATTATGTTTACTTATTTTGATTATAAATTCAATTTTTAAAAAATATTTATTTTATTTTATTTATAGATTATGATAAATTGTCAAGCTATCAGTTTAGTTGATAGTATAACTACACATTCTATTTTTAAGACAAAATATTTTTTTTTTGACTTATCATTGGCTCAAAATTATGTTAATACGATATCATGTGCATCGAACGTTGTTGAAAACTCCGGAAGAGATTGTATAATCTTATCAAAAGTTTTTCTCAAACTTTCATAGTGCAATGGGAATAGTTACTCCACTTAAAATTCCATAGAAGTAACAAATTTCATCGGTCGAAATAAAAATAAACGATATTTATTGAGATGACATGCTAAAAAGGTGTAATAAGCCCCCCAAAACACAACCATCTATCACCATACCTACAAAGGACGTATAGAGAGCCACCGGTGAAACATCGCAAGCTATTCTTTAGGGTTGTACTCTGCTGCTGTATCACCTGCGCCCTACAAAATAAATAAACTTTCATTTCTAGTTTTTCTTAAATCTTTGTGAGAAATAGCGTAGTCAAACTTTTCTTGCCTTCACTGTAACAAATGTTAGTAAGAATTCGTTCTTCTTGTACTTCTCTGTGTATCTACAAAATACAAAGTTTATTATAATTTTCAGCATAATACCAAGCAATATATATATAGTGTGTGTGTGTAAGATCAAGAAATGAAAACCAACCTTGTGACTTGGCCATAAACATTCCAAGGTCTCAAAACTTCACAAACAGTCATATTGAGACTGCGAATCCATTTTAAAGGACCCATATAAGGTGCAAGCATGTCATGATCTCCACTAGAAAGAAAAGAAGCATAGTTAGAAAAAAAAAAAATATAAATTTACATAAATGTATTCTTACTTTTTAGAAAAAAAAATACAAATTTACATAAATGTACAGTTAATTTTTTTTTGTTTAATGATCTACCATGAAATGTAAAACGACAAATACATTTTAGTTGATGAATAGGACTAAACTTAGAACATATTAAGTCACAGTTTAAGTTAAAGAAATAAACTAATATTACTTATATATTAAATATTCGAACACTTTCTTGCTTAAAATTTTATAATATTGAAGAACACTTTCTACATCCTCTTCATAGGATAATCTGTGGTTGCATCTCGTCCAGTCTGTTATCGTTCCCTGGAGATCAAATTACAAGATTGCCCTAGAGATTTTAATAAAATGTACAACTTTTCTTTTTGTTGATAGCTAGCCAATTGTAAAGCATGCTGAATCTTTAATCTTTTACCATTTAACATACCTTTCTAGTATGAAGAGCTTCTTGGACAGTCGAATCATTTGCCCAAGCATAAGATGTTAGATAATTTTGAGGCTGTACAAAAGAAATTTTGGTGCTATGTATTTACATTTTGGTTCCAATATGTGAGGTGGATTTACTTGGTTTATACAGTGCAATATTTGATCATATCACGAAACTTCCTTAGGGTTTATGACCATAATTAATGTTAAAGGATAAGAAAAGTAAAATATGAGTCAAAATATTACCTCTTGGATAGATTGAAGGGGATAAAGACATTGCAAATTATTTGGATCAGGATTGTAATACTTTCCATCACAGCTAACTTTTGCTGACTGAAATTGTACCAATTAATTACATGATAATAATATGAAAAATGCTTCGTTTTATCATCAAAATAGTTTAAAAAATGAATACCTCAAATATTCATTGATATAAGTGCCATGTCGTGAGCATATGGAATTCATTCATTATAATCAATGTTTGGATCCATTAGTCCATTGCCGATGATGTATCCCTGTTCCCATTTTGAAGGTACTCAACCATTAACACGAGATATGTTGAAAGAATTGGCAAATAAAAATAAGGAGAAATTCATATATTTGTGTGAGCTAATCAATAATTGTAAGGACATTCGTGGCTCAAGTCCTCCTTCATTTCCTGCAATACAATCAAGATTAACAACTTAATCGAACTTCGTTGGTGGACAAAAACAAATCAAATAAAATTTTATAAGCTTCGTTTTTTTTCCTTTTCCAATATACACTACCTTGTAATATTTCCATCGCAATCATGAGAACAAGTCTGCCTCCATAAGATTCACCCGCAACATATAGACAATTTTTGATAAACATTGGGTGATTCAATAACCACTGCACTATTCTCATATATTGTTAGTTCACTAACCTTAGAAAAATGTGGGTGAGTGGATAAAGATTGAAATGTGTAAGAACTACTAGTAAGTCCCGCATCAAACTTCATTTATATTTCCTCAATTAATGATGTTGACCCACCTTCCTGAGAAATGTGTAATTATCTTTTGAAGATTTGGAGTCTGAGGAAGAATAACCTTGTGAAGTGTTTGCATACGAAAATCCGGAACCAATCTATGAATATAATATTGGCAACCTGAAATTCATGTAACTATATTACAATGGTATTGAGCTACTAAAGACATAACTATATTACAACGCTATTGAGCTACCAAAGACATACATACATGACTTCAAAAATGCATGGAGTGAGAGATTTTTATGACCTTGGTCCATGAATATGGATTTCGTAGAATAGATGGTAAGCTCCCATCAAAATCTGCCACATCAAAAGCTAAAGGACCTGCACAAAAGAACACTAGTTGGTGTAAGTATAATAAAAATTGGACAGCTTATTTGACTGAAATAGTAATTTCAGTCTCCAGGATATATAAACATCGAAACACTAAGTTAAAAATATGCTTCTTAAGAATACATAATTGATGAAAGTGTGTAAGCATTGCAGGAATTTTCTCCTTTCTATATTTAGTCAAATCATGCTACATGAACATCAAGGTTGACATAAAATTTGAAATAATGTCATGTGGCATTTTATCAATGGACAGTTTAAAAAACTCATTCAATCATCTACTGCCACGTGCTTAAATTAGTCCATCCACATGCAATCCCAACGCCGAATTGCACATACTGTTGGTCCAATTCCACAACGAGAAACTCTAAACCTTTTTTCGCACTTCGCAGTTGCAGAATTATGTTTCTGGCTTTAAGATTTCGACTGAAAATTTCTATTAGCACTAAAAAAAAATTGGTCTTTTCGTGGCCATACTATAGTTGAGAATCATTGCCACTTGAAATTTTCCCCAATGATGCAATATTGATAGAGATAAATACATGATTTAATAAGATGTCAATATAACTTTTCTCTCTGTGGCTTTAGATCCTAAAAATTCATTGAAATATTTAACAAAGATGATATTTGCAAGCTTGTAGAAAAATTCTATCCCAAAGATTTTAAAGCACAAGAGATTCATCATTTAAAAATGCCGCATTATGAGATTTTATATCCTCAATTCCTAGTATCAGTACTTTCTGATGTATGTTTGTAATTGGTTGCAAGTAGAAATTTGGTGGGTTATATTATAGTGACAATTGATGCAACATGTACTAATGCTAAGCATTTGTACCTTAACAATTGAGTGAGCATTTGTACCTCAACAATTTGGTGTTGTCATTGTGACTGCAGCCAGAATGAATTCAAATGAATAGGTTTTTGATTCCAGCTACACTTCCACATGTGTCCCATAAAAATGGTTCACTGAATTTATTGACAAAAATGGTGGACAAGTTCAAATGGGAAATGACACGAGCTATCACGTAAAGGGGATTGGAAAACTTAACCTTTTGCTTGAAAACAATCATAGTATGGAGTTAACTGAGACTAGGTTTTTCCCTGACTTGCAGAGAAATTTAATCTCAAGGGGAGTTAGATATTGAATATGATATTAGAATCCAAAAAGGTTTCACTAATTCTTTTCTGAATTACTTTCAAGGTGAATGGAATTTACACTGTGCAGGCTAAACCATTAGCTGGTAAAAGCTGATAAAGGGCTGCAAATACTGAAGAAAACAGGGTGTTCTATAACTGATAAAATTGAATAGCTTAAATTTTGTAAAGAATGTATTATGGGAAAGCAAAACAGAATGCCTTAAAAAACTGTCATTCATAAATCCACAACTATTTTTGAATGTATACAAGTTGATAATTGGGGACCAGCATCTGTTAACACTCTAAGTAGGTTCAGATTTCATCTGCTCATAGTAGATGCTCTTTCAAGAAAAATATGGACCTTTTTGCTGAAACCTAAATCTGATACTTTTAAAAACTTTAAGCAATGGAAATGGAAATTGTTGATAGATAATCAAACAAATAAGAAACTTAAAGCACTAAGAACAAATAATGGACTTAAATTTTTAATTTTGAATTTGATTCTTGATGCAGGAGGGTCCGAGTCAGACGTTGAGTTGTCAAATAACACGTTAATGGCTCTAAAGTATCACGAGTTGGCAGATCGGCAAGGATGGCAAGTGATCAGGTAATTTTGGTGACTATGACGTGTTTCGGTAATTTGGCCATAACTTTGGCTAGGGTTATCAAAATCGTGATTATGACCACAATCCGGAAAGCTTGTTAAGGCGCGAACGTCGTGGTCACCGAGCTTTGCTCGGTGTATGCGGTTTTCGACCTCAAATTCCACCGGTTTCCCTTCCGAATTACTATTTTAAGTTAAATTTTACTATTTTTGGTAATAATTGGATTACATGTTTGGAGATGATTTCTAACTCGATTTGGGCTAGATTCTTCGCAGACTACTTATTTTATTCCATATTTTAATTTAGCGTGATTTTTTAAATTTTGCCATTTTTGGTAAAATTCGAATTTTTGCTATAAAGTCCGGCTTCTGGACTTATTTTCGGGGTTGTTGATTATAATAAGATTTCTTAAACTTCAGAGACGTTTTCTCCGTATTTTTGGGCATTAATCTTATGTTATTCCCTACGAATTTCTTGGTAACATTTGCTTGCAGAATAATCACTATTCTGTTCGGCGTCAGTTGGTATCAGAGCTTCAACATCTTCTTCCTAGGTATTTCATCAGTTTTCAATGGCTGGAGGTCGTGGTCATAGACGTCATGGGCAGGTTCTGATTGAGGAAGTCCAACACCGTGATCGTAATATTCAGGATGTCACGATTGAAGATTTACAGAGGCAAATTGCAGAGTTAACCCAGTGCCTAGCGGTGCGCGATTTGGAGGATCGTGAGGTCTCCGATCTCGATTCTGATTCCGCTTTATTTGAAAATCCCTACCACCAGCGTGATCTATTTCGGGAGCACCGTGGTCGGGATGAGCATTATAGAGATCTCGATTTTCAGGTGGATCTACCCGATTTTTCTGGTACGTTATAGACTGAGGGATTTATCGTCTGGATAAATGAATTGGAACGTATCTTTGACTACAAAGAAGTCCCGAATTGTGTGAAAGTGAAATTGGTTGCCATTAAACTCAAGGGCAGGGCGTCTGCATGGTGGGAACAGTTGAGACGCTCACAGGACAGACAAGGCAAGCCCAAGATCATTTATTGGGAGAAGATGAAATAGAAAATGAAAGGTCACTTTCTTCCCTTTGGTTACACTCAAACTTTATTTCAGCAGCTTCATACGTTGAGACAGGGTGTAAGATCAGTCGATGTTTACATGGAAGAGTTTTACCAGTTGGTCGCTCGGAATGACTTATCTGAGACGGAGGAACAGATGGTGGTACGGTACTTGGAAGGGTTGAGCTAGCCCCTGTAGGATGTCCTCAGCCTTCACTCGCTGTGGACAGTTTCAGAAGCATATCAGCATGCACTTACTGTTGAAAAACAACAGAACAGGAAGCCAGTGATCATGAACGATCAAAACAATCGACTGTTCACCCTATGGAATCCCGGCCCGTCTAGCAGATGCCGTAGGGTAATTCTAATCCTTCTATTAAATGTATTCGTTGTGGTGAACAAGGGCATAGGGCTACTGATTCCAGGAAGCCTGCTAGTCAAAAGGGAAAAAAATTGTTGATTGAGGACGATGTGGTAGATGAGGCTGAAGAGATTGGGGAAGCTGTATATGACAATGATGACATTGACGAGGTGTTGTATGGAGATGGCCATGAGACTTTGGTCGTTCGTAAGAGTTTACTGACTCCCAGGGGTGATTCAGGAGACGATT
>CAIGRB010039311.1:0-14157 GCA_903798255.1 Fraxinus quadrangulata
TTTGAATCGAAATATTGACAAGTCCTCATGAAACCAAATTAACAGTTTCTGATTTGATTTGGCTTGTTGGTAGGTTTTTTTTTTTGTTCATCCCTAACGCTGTTCGCCAACCAAATATCCATTGGGCTATGCCATGTGCACTTGATGATAGATATTAGGCTTAACACGAACTCCACCCTTGAGTAGTAGCTCTTCATAAATTACTTTTCTTTGGACGGTGAAATTGCACTTTGTGATAGTGTTTTTCTTGATCACGTTATAAAATAATAGAACTTTTGCTTTCCTTGTATTTGTAGAGGAATAGATTACATCGTGTATAGCTTATCTTGATGTGATTATATCTATGTTATATACTTTGAGTCCTATTGTATCTCTCATAGTTAAGTCTTATAAGGACTAATGAATGCTATGTACTCTCTTTATGTTATTCAATGATAATGAATGATATAGTTCAGTATTATTTTAAGTTTAATTATTTATCATGCAGTTTGTGAGGAAGGATAGGTACAGCAGGGTAGGGTAGGATGGGGTGGGGTGATACATTCGCTTCGCTAGATTAACTTGCTTGATGCAACCTATTTGCACCACCAACCTCTGTTTAACAAGTGGCATCACCCTATCCAATGCCACCAGATACAAACAAGTATTTAAAAGGGCAACTATTCTTGGTTAGTCTCAAAGCCAGGCCAAGAAACAGGGCGCCACAAAAAGCAATTATTCTTGGCTAGGCTCAAAGCCAAGCCAAGAAACAGGCGCCCCCTAGTAGAGGGGNTAGCCTAGCCCATCCCAATAGCAGGGTTCTACTTAAAATCACCAATATGTGCTCCAAATATGATTGACATAGCTTATGATGTTAATAAATTGTCCCAATTTATACATAAACCAACTAAAATGGGATGTTCGTGATCAGTGTCAGCTCAAAAATAACTAATCAGGAAGATGGCGAATTGATTTAAATTTTTTTTTTCGAAGCAAATTGAGAATGGATAAGTTAATCAAACAAAAATACACAAGTAAAAAAGCGATAAGTAAAAGGAAAGAGAGTGCAAAGGTTGTAATTGTGGACATTCAATCCCAAACAATAATCTATATCCTCTGTTACCAAGCTCTATGTCACAAATATTGTTTTCTCACTAAATTTGATTGACTTATAGTGCAATCCAATTCCTTACAATGCTTCCGGTGGCTTACAAACAATGAGCATCGATCCTTATACCATATTGAGCTTTCCAAGATCTCAATATAACCCACAAATTTAAAGAGAAATGATATTACAGTTTGAAACTTTTCTTTTAATAAATGATATAATCAAATTAAGTATGAAAAGATAAACGTGCTAATATTTTAATGAATAGCAATGAATGAGGTTCAAGTGTTAGGTGAGATAAAAACTTTGATAAGAAAAATATTTTTCAAAAGATCATTCAATCAAAAGTTTTTCAAATTAAATGATTTAATAAAAATAAATGAGATGTAAGATCAATATAATTTAACTCAATAATATCTCATTTAAATATTTTCAAAAGTGTTGTAATAAATGCAAAGTAAAATGATATTTATTGAGGTCAAAATGTCAAAAAATCTGACTTACTAGACAACTAATCCGGATGTCCGCATTCTGAATCGGACAACTAAGCTAGCCATTATGCATCAAAATTCAGAACGGTTAAAAAAAATGAAGAATTTGACTTTCGCTTGGACATATTTTTCCCAAATTTTTCTTTCTTGATTGTTTTGAAAAATGATGTAAGCTTTTAAATGACATTTTTCACTTTATTTTTCAAGGTAAATGATATTGTAATGAGTTTGAATATCAAGTTGAAATATTTACATTTTCAAAGGTAATTTTTTATACAAGTATTTTTATGAAATATTTTTCTTCGTGCATAAAATTTTATTCATTGAGTTTTTAATAATTCATTACAAAAAATTAAAACGTTGTACATTTACACATGAAAGCATAACTTCTTAATCTAATATCTTCAATGTTTGACTATTGAAGTTCTTTCTCTTGAGTGATTTGTAGTGAATGCTTGGTTTTCATCTCGATTTTTTATTGATTGTTCGATGCGAGTCTTTTAGTAGTGATCTTTGTGTCCCTAATCGATCAACTTTGCAACAATAGCTATGAAAACTCGAATTCTTATTAGAAATAAAATCAACTTGTTTGTTATGATAAAAACTTGAAGTCAACAATAGGTCAACATCTTCGTTACATGTTGTATACTACAATATGGATTTTTTAGTAGTGATCTTTTTGTCCATAATTGATCAACTTTGCAACAATAACTATGAAAACTCGAATTCAATTATTAGAAATAAAATCAACTTGTTTGTTATGATAAAAAACTTGAAGTCAACAATAGGTCAACATCTTCCTTACATGTTGTATACTACAATATGTATTTTTTTTCCTCCGTGCCAATCTCCTCTAGTTAGTAAGAATGGCAAAAAAATTGTCAAACTCAATACATGCGAGGCCCCCACCTAATTAGGTACACGAAATGGGAGTTGTTGCCACGAAACAGGGATGGGGTGGAACGGAGAACATAGTCATTGTCCTGTTTAAAGTCCATTTCAAGATATAAAGTTTCGATTACACAAAAAGAAAAGAATCATTATCTTTTTCAAAGAGAAATTAAATTTGTCTACAAATTGATATAAAAAATGTAACAATTTTCACCAACTAAAGACGTAAAAAAAATAAAAAGGAATTTTTTTTAAAAAAAATTAAACAGGTTAGGGATCCCCACCCCCTGCGCTCTCGAATCCGCCTTAATCGGACATGGGAGTAGGGCAATGAGACAAAAATAATCGATGGAACGGGATTATGAATGACTGCTCCGACCTGTCCCATTATTATTCCTACTAATTGGACATGAAATACCGATGATCGAACTTGTGTTGGAGCTCATGTTGTCTTTTTATTATTATTATTATTATTATTTTGCTAATCCAATTTTACATTGCCGAATTAAGCATATCGAGATTATTGGACACTTCGTACATAATAAAGTTCAAAGTGATTAACTCCAAATATCTCCTATTGCCTCCGCTGATAAACTTGCAGATGTCCTCATGTACACTTGTTTTCAATTGTTACAGTGCAAGCGTGTCCTTAACAACCGTCCTCTCACAAGCATATCAGTGAGCATAATAATATAAATACCTATATTTAGATAATATTTTTGTAAATTATTTATAAACATTCAAGTCATTTTTTATTTACACATCTCAAAAGATGCACATAGGAATGTCAACGAGCCAAACCACGAGTCGAAATTCAAAGTTCGAACTCAACTCGAGTAAAAATGGTTCGAGCTTTTTTTGCCCGAATCAAGTCGAGTTTTTGCTCAACCAAAAAATTTAGGCTTGACCCGAGTTTTTGGCTTGAGTGTTTTTTTTTATTTTATTTCGTGAGCTCGGCTCAATTTTTTTATTTTTTTTAGTTCGTGACTGCTACCTGCCTTATTATTATTATTATTATTATTATTTTATTTATTTATTTTTTTTTCTAAAACTTGACTCAGCTCGTGACACAGACTCAAGTCAACGTCCGAAAATGGGACTCGGCCAGAGCCTATGCTCGGTACCATCGAAACTTGAGCTGGCACGACTCGAATTTTTTTCGAGTCAAATCACGAGCTGTTCGAACGGGCCAACCATATTGACATCCTAGTTGCACATGCTTTGCCCACTTTTCCATAGTTCATTTCTAGGAACAACTTGAAAAGACGCTTCCGGTGTTATTTATCAGGTGTCCCGTTACCGTTAACGGTTAGAAACCTCAAAAACACTCCCTCACTGTACATTCCATCACCACGATCACATGCTACGGCACCTCCGCACACGGCGGCGGCCCCGCTATGTCGCCCACATCTGTGCCTTACTCGCCGCCATCCTTCTCCTCTTATCTGTTTCACTCCTCCACAGCCGCCTCACCTTCTTCAACTCCCACCCCCAACACCTCCCTCTCTCCCAAGACTCCCTCTCCTTGAACCCCTTCCTCGATGACCTAGATTCCTACTCCCTTACCGCCTCAAATTCCAATGACGATCGAATCGACGAGCTCGACGATGCCGCTTTAGACATCAACATTAACAACAATAACGATGAAGCAGAACAAGAAGAAGAAGATGAAGAAAGCAATCAAAATCAAAACCCTGCTGTCTCTTCTAATTACTTCTTCGACCCCGTAACGGGTGTTGTACGGAGATCCTACAACAAACGTTCAATTGAAGAATGGGAAGACTATGTTCCGTTCAATTCAAAACTCAGGTCAGATTTAGGGTTGGATAGTGATAATTCTAAGGCTGTCTATGGGTCTGACGACATTTTAGTGGATGAAAAATTGCGTAATAAATTGAGTGAAGTTAAAAAGCTGGAGGATGCTTTGTTGTTGAAGGGATCGGTTTTGAGGGAAGGATGGGGGGAATGGTTTGATAAGAAGGGTGATTTCTTGAGGAGAGATCGGATGTTCAAGTCAAATATCGAGGTTTTAAATCCTATGAATAATCCAATTTTGCAGGATCCTGATGGGGTGGGAGTTACAGTATTGACTAGAGGCGATAAAATTATTCAAAAGAGCATTTTAAACGAATTTAAGAAAACCCCATTCTTGATTAAGAAGCCTCTGTCAATTTCTGATTCAAGAAAGGGAGATTCAGGTGAAAATTTTAATAGTGACGGCAGGGAAATGAGGAGGGTGGAGAGAAAGACTTTGGGTAACAATAATGGTGGCCGTGTGAAGAATCTTGAGGGTTTAGAGAAAGTGCTTTATGCGGATGGGAAGAGGTGGGGGTATTATCCGGGGTTGGGCGGGAGGTTGTCCTTCGGAGATTTTATGGAGGAATTTTTCAGGAGAGGGAGGTGTACGATGAAGATTTTTATGGTCTGGAATTCACCGGCTTGGATGTTTGGTGTTCGGCAGCAGAGAGGATTGGAGAGTCTTCTTTATCACAACAGAAATGTTTGTGTGGTGGTGCTTTCCGAGACAATTGAGCTGAATTTCTTCAGTGGGTTTCAGAAAGATGGGTAATTTCTTGAATATGTTTCCTACATTTCTCCATTTAAGATTGTACATTTGTCTTTAGATCTTCAAATCTATGTTTCCATGTAAGGGTTTGCATATTTCAGCAATTGCCTATGCTTTTCAGTTTTCTGCAGAACCATGAACCTTTGATATTACTATGTGGACAATGTATGTGTTACTATGGCATTGTCAGTCTGTGTAGCAGGTTTCAATCATGTAGGATTTTTTATTCTGATGTGTGATAATCTTAATTTTGGTTGATATGAAAAGGATGAATAAGGGCAATAAATCATTGCTATGTGCAATCTGTTCATTCTTGTTTCACAAAAAGATAAGCCTTTGATTTGTGTTTGTGTCTGGTGTTGTTAGTTTGTTTAATAGGTTCCAAACTTATGATCTGCGTTAGAATAATATGAAGTGAATGAATTTGAGGAGTATAGATTGTTGTGCTTTTTCCAGATTTAAGGTCGCTGTTGTGATGCCAAATCTGGATGAATTGCTCAAGGATACGCCAACACACATATTTGCTTCTGTCTGGCATGAATGGAAGAAGACCAAGTACTATCCGACTCACTACAGCGAACTTGTCAGGCTTGCTGCTCTCTACAAGTAAGCAAGCAAAGAATGTTATCTTCTCTTTCTATCCTATGTTTGACACGTGTTTATAAACATTCAAACCTACTATTTATCACACATTACGTTGGTCCCACAAGGACTACCCACCCATCCACCATTCATTTCTATCTATTTATAAACAAAGCCATTTATAAACACTTCCCAAACATACTTTTACTACGTCTATGATACAGGGAATATGCGAATTTAACGTGAGATGAAATTTCAACTTTGAGGCCAAGTACTTCATTTTAATTTTTCAGAGATATATGAGTATTGTTACTAGATATTAAATATTTCATTAAATACTTCAATGTGAGCGTTTCTTGCACTAAGGTTTGATTAGTCACAGGGTGGGAGATATCAAAGTATTTATGGGTACTTTGTCTACAATAATAGTTTACTATGACTATGAGGTAAACTTAGAAAGATGAAATATTCATCAAATTATTAACTCCTTAATATAAAAAGGTCCATTTGGGATGAGGAACATGTGGTGGTGAATTTTTTTTAGCTGTATTGAATTGATTTACTTTGTATGTGTTTGTCATTGATCAGTTCTTGTATTCTCTAGATATGGTGGAATCTATCTTGATTCTGACATCATAGTACTGAAGCCGTTGTCTTCACTCAATAATACAGTCGGCATGGAGGATGAGCTTGCTGGAAGAACATTAAATGGTGCTGTGATGGCATTTAGAAAGCACAGGTACTTAAAACTTCAAATCTGCTTACCGTGTTGGTTAAATATTTTTTCTAGGCCTATGTAACGGAAATTGCTCCTATGTGTGCATGCTACTATCACAATTACATATGTATAGTTTTGGGTCTCCCAGTTTTTTTTTTTTTATCCCCCCTTAAGTTGCTCAATCAGTATGCCTTCATTGTGATAGTTGAGTAATGGGGAAAATGAAAAAAAGTAGTATGCTTTTATAGTACTTTATCACCGTCATTAGCATTGCATATCTGCTGCAGATGGCACTAGCATGCACTTTTCTCTTTCCCTTATTTTTTTTCTTATTTTCCCCCGGTATTTTTTTTCTTGATTTTTTCCCTTTGTGTTTTTGCTTATGAGTCTTATTCATGTTTACAGTTATGTAATAGTTCTTTTCTTTTAAACCTTTCTTTACTGAGAAACCAATGTCATTGGAAGTTGGGATATTCATTGGCTTTTAATTTATATACCATTTTCACCCTTTTACTGTTTAAATAAATGTGGGGGAAAAAGAACAGGAAAAGATTTTTTCTGAGTTGTTGTCATCTTTCACGAGATTTGTGCATTAGGACTAGCAATCGTCAATTGTATTTCAATAAATTTAATGCATGATATGCTTTTCTGAAACGACATCTCTTAATGCAATCAAAGATTTTCTCTCTGGAGTTCAGTGTGAGCAATATGGGAGATTGTATGGTTAAAAAGTAGGGAATGGTTATGTGTCACATAGAATGTGTGGTTAAAATGATTTGGGGAAAAAATGATTTTCGAAAAATCATTCTCAAACATGCTCTAAATGTCCTTGATAAGTGTGAATTCCCAATAAATTTGGCAGGAAATGCCATTGGTATTTTGTAAGACCAGCTTATTTTGGACAACTTAGAAGCAAAATAGATGTATTGGACAACTTAGAAGCAAAATAGATGTAGTAAGTGAAGCTGAACTTATGGCCAGGGGAGGTGACATGAATTAGCAAATTTTGCTGTGTTTTTTTCTCTTTCTTTTTGGTGGGGCTGCTTAAATTTGAATTTTGGCAAGTTTGGGAGGGCAAAGTATATATTCTCACCAATTTCCTAGAAAATTACAATTTTGTAAGGGCAATTGCACAATGATTAGAAACTTTCTGTGCCCCCGATACTAACTCATGTCATATTCTCTCCAGTCCTTTCGTTATGGAGTGCTTACTTGAGTTTTATGGATCATATGATGACACCCGCTTGAGGTTGAATGGAGCTGATCTTTTGACTAGAGTGGCTGACAAATTTTTGAGCAACAAGGATATTTCTGAAGGGAAGATGGAGCTCCAATTGCAGACGCAATCCCTTTTTTTCCCCATTAATCGTACTAGCATTTCAAGGTATATTTTGATCTCTGCTTGGCATAGTGCTTCTTTATTCTAGGAGACGTATTCAGTGTTTTGGTGGTCAGAGAGCAAATATATCAGAAATTTGGTATTAAAATCGTAACTACTGAGCAATAGTGTGTTTGGCACATTTATTATTTCCATGGAAATTCAATAAAATTAAGTAAATTTTTACAAAGCATTTCTTTGACAAAATGTATATTTGACTTTGAAATTCAAATACGAGCACATGGAAGTATTTATTGTCCAGAACAACTCGAAGGTTCAGAGCAGCGTCCAAAATTTCAATCGGAAACTCTTGAATCTGCAAATAATGATTTTAATATGTTTATCCCTTGGAACTCATATCAATATATCTCTAAAGAAATCTGTGTCAAGCCGAGTTTTGGGCGAGTACAACCTATTTTCTGCAAATGGGGTACTATTGTGTTACAGTTGGATGCAATAGAATTGGAATATTTTCATATCTGCAGAGCATTGGAGAATGGCATTACAGCTGAACTAGAGCACTTTGTTTTACATTCATTAAATTCTTTAGGTTAATGTTTTGCTGAAGGTTCCATTCCGTATTCTTGCATATGCACTCTTGAGTTTTTCTTGCCTCTTGTTATCTCCGAAAGACTGCTAATATCATATCCTTCATTGACAGATACTTCTATGCACCACGGACAGAAACTGAAAGACTTGAACAGGATGTTATGTTTAACAAAATTCTAGACAAGTCAGTTACATTTCATTTCTGGAACAGCTTAACCTCGGCTCTGATTCCAGAGCCCGACAGCCTCGTTTCCAGGCTTCTTAACCAGCATTGTATTCATTGCTCAGATATGTTGTAATACTTAGTATGGTCCGTCTTTTTTGACAAATTGTTGTCCAAAGGCGTATTTCTGGAACGTTTTCTTCTCATCAAAGCTAGGAGATGTAATAGCGTCCCAAACTGGAAACTCCAAGAGTCGAGCAAATGAAGCAGCTGTACGGTATCAGCATGTATCCATCTTTTTTCACTTCATCAGAAAGGTTGTGCCACTTCCATGCCCCATACATGTTTCAAAGAACAACTTTATTGTTGCAAAGTTAGCATTCCTTTATCGATTCATCTTTCATTTTTCTTAGATCAGACAACTCCTTTAGCATCATAGTATAGTAAAAGCTGTCGTCGGAGTTCTGTAGAATTTATGACCAAATTTTATCAATTCAAATGCAGCGAGTTTTGCATGAACTTTTTTCCTTTTGTTGTAACCCAAATCACTTTCTACCAAAGTTTGATATGTAGTTGGAGATTTGATGACGAAATCTGGTGAATTAGCTTTAAATTTCGTACATTTCCTAGAATAACAGGACATGCAAGAATATTCCTGTGAACCCCTTTTTTGTTTTTCGGAATATGGGGCCTGCTGTTATTCTTAGAACACTTTTTGCTGTTATTTTATCCTTTAGGTTAAAGTGAATTTTGCTTCCAGATCCCCGTGGCTTGCAGTACTAGATCGTAGTGAACAATATAGCAAATAATATTCAATTTATTCTTTTATTTAATATTATACTATGTAATATATGTTACCAAATTAGAGAAGAAAACACTTAGGAAGAGAAATAATGAACAATAAGTGACAATTGCACAATATTCCAATATGACTCGTACTTTCTAATCCAAGGCATTGGGACCAAAGCATCTCCTTTTTACAGGGTTCCACACCCATTGCACCATGAACTTTCTTCTCTTCACACCATTCAAATTATACCCATTCCCCCAAGAGTCCTTGTACACAACTCCCACATAACCTCCACCTCCACCAGTCCCATACACACCTAAACACAAATCAGCTATTTCAGTAGGAGCAGTCGGGTCGTCCCCGGCATACCATGCATTAACGAGCGGATTGCTCGATACTTCTGCTAATTCATGTGCGATCACACTAATCATTCCATCTGTGCCCACGTCACCATTGGGTGCACTCATTATATTTTTACCCCCATTAGTGCGAGGCGGTGGCCTCCCTGAGTATGCGGGCCATGCAAAGGGATAGGCACACATGCCGGGGCATTGAGTGCCACTATGGCCAATCCATGCGTAAGGCACAGTCACCCCAACAATAGATGGGAATGTGAAATAATGGAAACCACAAACTGCCCTACAAAAATCTTGAACTTGCACATCATCAGAAGTCAGTATCAAATACAGTCCATTATGATAATTGAGAGGTAATGTTCCTGGATAGGCCGTAACCGCATTTTTAATAACAGATTGCATCGATAATCGACTAAGATATCTACCATGAGAGTATTTAAAGTCATAAAATTCACCAGAGAGATTGATGTTATTGGTGATATTCGAGCCTGTTTGATCAGTGTATAGCCTTACCGTGCGCCACCAATCAGCCACGGATGGATATTGAGCCTGAGAAGAAAAAGAGTAGACGAAATCCCTTATGGTAGATTGATGTTTAGCGTCCCATCTGCCATACCATATTATGTAAAGATTGATAGAAGAAGCAAGAACTGGACCCATATGGTATTCAAGATTCACAAGATCAGATGATCCTTCAAAGTTCTTTTCTTCATTGTATTGCTGGTTTTGGCTGAATGAAAAGGCCAGAATTGAAAAGAAAGTTAGAGATAATGCTATGACATGAAAATACTGCAGATTTTGCATTTTCACAAGTAGGGATAATACTGTTTCAAGAACTTGTGTGATATATATAAAGAGAATTGTGAAGGAATAGGATTCTTCTATTCTTTGTAGTGTAGTAAAGCACAGCATGTTAGCATAATTTCATTTTAATCATTACCTACTTTTAATTGATGACCATGTTACACTTTTTTCTTTATTCCATTTCAAAGAGTTAAAAAAGTTTTTAGTCTAACTAACCTTTTAAAGTAAGCTCCACCTGTATAGACAACCTTGTTTTTTTGTAATATTACTATAATGTATGTTGAAAATGGCCTTATTCTATATACATTTGTGCCATAATCCGTGTCCTCTTATGTTAGGGTCGAAATTCTTCGATAATTGATGTTCTTAGATTAAGATAAAGCACTAGTAATTAAAAAATCTTGAGGTACAATGTATTTTGACTTAAATGTGAATGAAACTGCAAATTTTGACAGTCTTCTTGTGATAATTAATTTCTCATGAATAAATTAGTGCGACAAAAGATTCTACAACGATTATATATCCTTATCTATGACGAACTTCTTATCAGATATGAAGAGAATTATAAATTTTAAGTGGTTGAAAGGTGTATAATGAGGTAATCAACAACAAATATAGTCGAGGAATAAGCCTCTGTTTGGTAGGCATTTTTTGGAGAGAATGCATTTTTTTTTTTGGTTGATGTGATAGGGAATATATGGTTGAAAAAGAAGGAAAAGTTATTACTGTGATAGAAAATATTATTTTATTAAAAAATGTGTGATTTAAAATTAATAGAAGAATGAGAATGAAAAATATAATGTAACTCAAACGGGGGCTAAATATAATTAAAACATTTGAAAAAAAAAATGTTCCATTAATTTTGAGAGGAGTTGCAAATTTGGTTACTCATCTTCAATTTGGTGCAATCGGGTTACCTAATTTCTATTTTCTTGCAAATCTCATCACTCATCTTCAATTTGGTGCAATCAATCACTCAACTTTGATTTGCATGCAAATCTAGTCACTTTGTCCTTGTGCCGTCAATTTAAGTAACCTGAATGTCAGAACTAATGGATGGCTAACGTGTAAAAGTGTATTTTTCATTCATATGATTTTTCAATAAGTGTTTGTTTTAAGATAGGTGGCGTATATTGTTGTATGAGGTGAACATACATGTCCGCTATCCTTTGACTTTAACGTCCTATCAACATATTATGTTAGTTAACTAACGGGCAGTGGATAGACTGATCATATTTACAAGCAAAATGTATTTGAGTGATGTGATTACATCAAACTGAAGATAAATGACATGTATACAACCCTGCTCAAAGTTAAATGACCCTCAATGCATTTAACCCCTAAAAAAGTTTTGGTTAATAATTGAATTTACTTTTTGTTCCATAGATATTTTCTTAAGTCCAACTTCTTTTTCCTCCCTCCACTAGTAAATGTCTAATCAACAAAAAGAAATTTAACCATATCACTTGGTCATACGTCCATGAAAAGGTTGAAAAATTAGATCAAAAAAGGGGGTGGTGATTCAAAACTAAAGTCCTAATAGCTAATGATGTGAAACAAATCATGTTATACCTTCTTCCTTTGGGCAATATTCTTTTCTCGTCTCTAAAACTTTGACCATTAATTTAAGTGAAAGTTGTGTTCACTTAGGTAATTCCATTACATGGCCAACAACACGGTTGTTAAAAGGTACAAAACTGATCATTCTCCCGCATTCTGCGCATCTATTTGTACGACTTTTAATCAATTTTAACAATGATTGCTAATTTATGTGTGTGTGTGTGTGTGATCAACCATTTAGTACACGTTTGGCATGACTTTTACTTCCTGTAAAATAGTTTTTGAAGGAATCAATCTTAATTTTTGTTTGAAAATTAACTTTTAAAAGTACTTCCTATTTCGAAAGTATTTTTAGAGCAAGTCACATTGAACCAGTTTCTTCTAAAAACTCTTCTAACTATCAGAAACACTTTCATAAAATTAATTAAATGAGTTTAGAAACATATTTTGAATTTCAAAAGTTCCCTTTGACTTTTTCAAAACCATGTCAAACGGGCTCTTAATATTGCCGAGCTAAAAGATCTCAAATCGAGCTGGAGGATGACAACGAATAAGAGATTGAAACTCCCGTGTAGCTCAATAAGAGAGAATAGGAGTGACGTGGTGTGCCTATCTCGAGTATTTCAATATTAAAATTGGTTATTGTTAGAAAAATACGGGTAGTGGGTCGTCCATATGGAATGACCCGACCCACAAGTTATTAAAAGGGTTGGAAGGAGTTTGAATTTGAAATTCAAACATACAACTCCCTACAACCACCATTAACTCCCACATGATTGAAAAATAGAGAGAAGAAGAAGACATGAAACATGGAGTGAAAATTCGTATAGAATTTTACACTTAAATTGAAAAGTCCTTAAAACTATATTTTTGGCATGAAATCTTACAAAATTTGACACTTAGATTGTGGATAATAATCTCCTTCCATTGTGATTGAGATTGAGACCATTGGAGAGTAAGAAAATGTAGATTTTGAAGTTTTGGAATGTAAGATGATTCAACTATGAAAAGATTTTGAAATTCATCATTTCAAGTAAGTTTCTTGACCCGAAATTCATGTTAAAAAATGTTACGAATTCTAACATTGGTATCAGAGACATAAAAGTTGTTTCCCTTGCATATTTTCTTGCTGTAAATGGAATTAATATGTTGAACAATGCATGTATGCCATTTTTGTTGAAAATTTAATCATTGTTAATGGTATGTCATGAAATATGCAACATAAATCCACCAATTTTTTACAGTATATTCCTTATATGATGTGGATCATATCTGCAAAGTTTGGAAATTTTTTATTTTATAAATTTGGAGAAAATCGAAACCCTAAATAAAATTGTAGAAACGTTAAATATTTACTGCAATATGCTCATTCATCTTTATGTAGTAAGATTAGTATGGTTAGAAATGTCTTTTCATAAATTCCCAACCATATAAAGAACACAAATTTTGGACTTAAAATGAAGAAGTTATGAGGTTTTGAAGTTTTGGATGAAAATCTAATTTTTTTTTGTATTAAAATCGATAAAATTTGAAACTTAATCACATGATAATTTCGTCTACATTGTGTTTCATGATTCACATTTGGTATGGATTGATAGATCTTCTCGANAACCCTAAATAAAATTGTAGAAACGTTAAATATTTACTGCAATATGCTCATTCATCTTTATGTAGTAAGATTAGTATGGTTAGAAATGTCTTTTCATAAATTCCCAACCATATAAAGAACACAAATTTTGGACTTAAAATGAAGAAGTTATGAGGTTTTGAAGTTTTGGATGAAAATCTAATTTTTTTTTGTATTAAAATCGATAAAATTTGAAACTTAATCACATGATAATTTCGTCTACATTGTGTTTCATGATTCACATTTGGTATGGATTGATAGATCTTCTCGATGCCTTTTCAACGGTATAAAGAACATAATTGTTGACATTAAATTGAAGAAATTATGGCCTTTCGAAATTTTGACGGAAATCTAAAAAAAAAAACTACAATTTTTCTTTAACGATGAATAATAATCCACAAAAAAAAGGGTAGAAACCTAAAATATTGCCGTGGAGGTGAATGATTCCAAAATTCATTTTGGGAAAATTGTATAGTGATCTCTTAAATATTCAAAATGTAATTTGGAAAATTACATGTTGGTCTCCACACTTTTGAGTGTTGATTATTCCAAATGCAATTTGAAAAATTGCATGTTGTATATTGGTCCCTTAAAT